>JACXVL010000124.1:88799-165141 GCA_014898675.1 Athelia sp. TMB | reverse complement strand
TAGTATAAATAGTAGAGACTCTGATGAGTAACAATACAACGAAAGTTCTGCCCCGGCCACGAAAGCCAGGGTTTACTTAGTCCTACTTTTGCCTTGTATCCCTCCCATCTCTTGCACGCACCCACCTCGCTAACGCTCGGCTGCATCCACCCTAACCCTAACCCTAACCTAACCTAAGGGCTGGCGTGTCCATAATTTGGCGTGTTTGGGCACGGGAATGGTGATAGTGGGGCACATGGGGCTGGGGCTGGGGCTGTGGCTGCGCCTGGGGCTGGGGCCGCAATTGCGAGTTGGATACAAGAATATATATTGCAACGATAGTGGGGCACGTGGGGCTGGGGCTGTGGCTGCGCCTGGGGCTGGGGCCACGATTGCGAGTCTGATATAAAAATATATTGTGCAACAGCTAAGGATAGTGGGGTACATGGGGCCGGGGCCGTGGCTGCGCCTGGGGCTGGGGCTGTGGCTGCGCCTGGGGCTGGGGCTGGGGCTGGGGAAGTTTCTGGGGTAGAAACTGGACAAGCAAATAGGTAGGCCGCCCTCCTCGTCGCACCGTCCCCTGACCCCGCGCGCATCGTCCCCGTCGGCGAGTGGAGCCTGCTCTTCGCCTCCAACGTCCTCCTCTCTGCGTGCTTCGGCTGGCGCGGCTGCCCGTATGTGCAGCACGTTCCCAAGGCGCTTTCCTGTACACTCCTTGCCCAAGTCGCGGAGATATGGCCCGCGGAGATGGTGCGTACAAGAGCCCATAGGTTTAGAGGCATGGGACTGGATGCGTGAGGCGAGAGCGGGGACGCGTACGGCGTCTTTCTGTGCGTACGTCTGGCGTGGAGCGCTGGCGCAAGGCACTGCTGTAGAGTTTCGTCGTGGCCCGGATCGAGACGATGGGGCGTGTGGAAACGAGGAAAGAGAGCTCGCGTGGGCGGCGGTTGGGGTTATAGATGGGGAGGCGGAGGTGCGGATGCTGCTGACACGGCCGCGGAGGACGGATGTGTGGCGCATGAAGGGCGTGCTGTGCAAGGCGGAGTAGGCGTTGAGCGAGCGCACGCACTACGTTTTCTGTGGGTCCTTTCACTTCATCCCTTCTCTCGCGAACTGACACCACCCTCCCACTGCGCCCTAACCTAAGCCTCCGAAGACGCGTACCCATAGACCGTCCCGCATCTGGGCAGCGCCAAGGAAGAGGTGAACTGGCCGCAATTCTTTGGAAAGCTCCTCGGGCGGGAGTTGTGCGTGCTTAAACCCGCGTGCTTTGCGGGCGGCAGCGCGAGCGACTTGTTCGAACGCGACGAAACGCGTCGCGTTCGACGAGGCGGTCAAGTGCGGGAACTGCAGTGAGTTCTTTCCTCCCCTTCCCTGATACCATGCTGATCGGAGCAGTTATACACGCGCTGAGCGCACAAAGTGGGGAGTACGGCCTGTCCGCGCTCCTCCCGCCGCCCGTTCGCACCGTTTTGGTTGAGAGTACGACATATACCCAACAAGAATTGATGATACCTCGCCTCCCGCTGCAGCGTGAGGACGGCTTTGGACTGGTACGCGTGCTGAGCGCTGAACGTGCGCGTGTGGACGCCGCGCCTGCTTGAAAGCTACAGATTTGTCGTCGGTGCGCTCTCATCCGGTTACCTTTCCCCTTTCCACACCAGCTAACGGATGCGCAGGCGACTCGGGTACCGCGTTCGTGATGATTCAGCAGCCGTCGGACGTAACGAGACACCTTTTCGGGTGGATGGCGCGCGACTGGTGGCTCTCGCTCGTCTGCGCGAACAATGAAGTCGTGAAGGAGCCCGCACGTAGTGATGCGCTCATTCGCCAGTGGGAGGGCGCGCGCTGGCTGGCGCTAGCAGCTTGGGAGCGTTGAGCGATGTATAATATCGTGCAGAAAGCACAAGCTTAAGTCGATGGAGATTCCAGGAAAAGATCGACAAGCGAATATGTAATGTACGCACAATGTACGTCACTTGGTCTAAGTCTAGATGCCACCGCCACCCAATGTGAATCTTGCCCGAACTAGATGCAATGACAGAGCGTCTCAGATCGAACTATGCTTCCTTCTCATTTACTCACCAAGAGGATTGCCCGACGTTCTTGATTGTAGGTCTGCACTAAAGCATCAGGCATAAGTAGGATCTGAAGCTCTGAACTGCTTAGGTTAATATAGTCCAGAAGCCAGCAGAGGTGGCCACAGCAAACTAAATCAGCAGCACACAAATATCGTAACTTCGCAAGTCTTTAGGTATGTTCTTTGTGAGTTCTATAAACGATCAAAATCGCTACTTGCATGCACGAAACGTTCGACAAAGACTGACTACATTTTCCCTCATGTTCCGATGATCTCCAGCGTGGATCCCTCTGAGGTGCCGAGACAGGTTGAAATTCAACCTACAACTTCGACCTAGTGTAGCATGTTAGTCAATGTAGCGTAGGTTAGCACATTACCTGAAATCCAACCTGTTAGCAACCCCCCGATTTACAACCTATTCCGGGACAATTTCGACCTATAGTCTGACTGGTTAACTGAGCCGCATGTCAACCTATTTTGGTTTGTTAAACATCCACATTTTTGGTTACATACTGAAGTTTGCATCTCACGGGTTTTTAGGTTGAAAAACATGTATTTCAGAGATATAATAGAATTTGCATATTTCATATACATGGGGGCATGGAATTGCGTACAATGGGTGTATGGGGTGCAAGTCTGTGCGAGGCATTAGTGCCGCGGAAGCAAATCAGCGGAAACAAACAAACGTACAAAATGGGATCTGTGTGGGCGCGCGTTGATCAACGTTCGACAACTGCGTTGCTGTTCTCACGGACCTTTATCTTCCTGCATCTTCGTCGTCGCCTGCATCGCTATCCTCATTGCCTTCGTTGTCCCCGGAACCGCTCTCACTTGACGATGGGAACCGAAGTGGTTCATCCTCGTCATTCACTGGCCGCCTTTTGCTCTTCGTCTGGCTAGTCTTGCGGCGAGGCTTCCGAGTTGATGACGCATCAACCAGTGCCTTGCTCTTCCTCGACGATGTCGAGTTCCTTTTGCTAGCGTTCACTTTAAGGTAAGCATATTTTTCTGGGGGTTCGAGCCAGCCCATGTCATAGGCTCGCTGACGCTTGTTGCCCAGGTATTGCTTCACAATTGCTTCTGTTGCCCAATCATTCTTGAAGCGGGCAAGATAGGGATGGCGCTCGCGGCACTAGGGAAATGGTGAGTCGCCGACTGTGCTTGAATGTGCGTTTCACTTACTACATCATATAGCATCGCTTTTTTGCTTGACGGAACATCACGCCATGAGACCTCCCACTCGATACCTGCATTCAAAGCAAGGTCACGGATAGCACGCTTCGAGTCGAAAACAGGTAACTTTGTTTAGCCTCCATCGTATTGATCATGTCACTGATCTCGCACCTGTATTGCCTTGTACTTGTCACGATTAGTGCCCTTGCCTCTCAACCCCATCGCAATCTGAATGTTCCACCCCGAGCCCTTAGGCTTCTCCATTAGATCTGTCTCCTCATGGTCGCGGGTGGGTGCCGCCTCGTTGAGCTGCTGCTGCAGCTCCCTGTTACGCCTCTCTGCTTTCTCCAATGCAGCTCATAGAGAAGGTTAGACTTGAGCTCATACATGAATATAGGCTGCGTACTCACCTTTCATCGCAGCGTACTGATCTGCTATAGCTACGTCTCCATCATCACCCCTATCTGGTCCTCCCTCGCCGGATCTGGGATTTGTGTTGGCAAGCGCTTCTTTGCGTCTCTTGGAGTTCTCGGCAGTCGGGGAAGCAGTGGTATCATCAACTGGTGCATTCTCGTCACCAGCCTTTCTCTTCGGAGCTGATTTGAGATTGGCAGAAGTCTGCTTGGCTGCACTGGAGGTGATTTGCTTTGAGGCTGGTTGCTGAGTGCGCCTTGTTGCTTTAGAGGCAGGTGGGTTTGCCATTCTCGAATGATATTGATTAGATGCTGATGTTTATGTTGAGGTTGAAGTGTTTGTGGTAGAAGAGACTTCCGATTTGAACTTGAACAAAAATTTGTTGATTTGTGCACGTGATATATTACTCCTTTACTCAATTCTGCCAGCCGCCGCTGTTCGTTTGATCGAAACTCCACCATGCCCTGTGATACGAAGGTCCTCTGTCTTCACTGCAACGTATATGTGACCCGAAAGATCGAACGCCAGCATCGCCAACTGCTAAACTCCCCCTTTGTTTCTCCGCCACCGAAATTCACCTCGAGGCTGCAACCTGTGGTCGATGCTGATCCAGAAGTAGATGATGGCCTCCCAGAATATGACGACTCACTAGATGCAGATATGGGGGATGCCGAATCAGCTTCCGGTGCGGCCATGGGAGATATCGAGATTGTTAATAGGGACCATTCCGAGGGCCTCGCAGCTGTTCGTCAAGATGTGTTCGAGGAGCACTGGCGCACTTCTCATCGGGCCACAATAGAGCCAGATACTGATGAAGATGACTCTGGCAATGAGATGGATGTCGATGAAGAGGGCGCCAATGACGGTGAATGGGATGACGAGTACATTGATTGGGCTGCCCTCGAAGGTGCCTTCGAAGCAGGGCCTGGTCTGTCCACATGGGATAGACTCGGCGAAAGCTTTGAGCAAGAAGCTTCTACGACCGGTGAGCACCATTACATTACGCACCAAACTCTAATTCAACTGAGTTTTGCAGCCAACCGACTTGCAGAATATGACCTTGCTATATGTCGTGCTTTCGCATACAAACTCGAGACTCACACTCCCGACACCTCTTTCAACAAGATACCTTTTGCATTCCCCCAGAACCCGCCCCTGCCATCGCTTCACAGCATCCGGCAGCGCATAGCTTTTCTGTCTGGGTTCAAGCCCCACGTCTATGACTGCTGTCCAAATTCCTGCTGCTGCTATGCCCCGCCACATCTCCGGAACCTCAAGGCATGCCCGACTTGCAAAGAACCACGCTTTCGTGCCGATGGAAAGCCACGGAAAACATTCACTTATATTCCTGTCAAACCACGCCTCGCAGCTTTCGCCAAGAACACAGCTACAGCCACGTCAATGCAGTACCGCGGAACTTATGCTCACGCAGAAGGGCTCGTGGCTGACATCTTTGATGGTACCCACTACGAGACTCTTCGCCAACGCGGCTTCTTTGCAGACAGTCGGGATGTTGCGCTAGGGCTATCAACCGACGGATTTGCGCCATTCAAGAAACGGAAGAGCACCACTTGGCCCCTTATCCTCTTTAACTACAACCTTCCCCCTGATGTACGCTTCCACCTCGACAATATCCTTGCTCTTGGAATCATTCCCGGCCCCAAAAAGCCGCATGACATGGATTCTTTCTTGTGGCCGTTTGTGCAGGAGATGGAAGAGCTTGGAAGGGGAGTCCGGGCCTTCGACATTCTGTCAGGTCTCGTCTTCCTCATGCGTGCATATGTGGTTCTCGTCTTCGGAGACATCCCGGCCATTTCCATGGTCATGTGCATGAAGGGCCACAACGGCATCTCACCGTGCCGCATGTGCAGCATTACTGGCTTACGGGTCCCTGACTCAGCTGCGACTACTCACTATGTTCCTCTCGAACGCGCCACCCATCCAGCAGTTGATGGTCGAGCCGACACCATTTCTTCATATGATCCACATGATCTCCCCCTACGGAGCCACAAGACCTTTCTGGCCCAAGCTCGAGCCATTGAGGCTGCGCCAACGGCCAGAGACGCCAACAAGATGGCACAAGCGTATGGCATCAAAAGTATTCCCCTCCTTTCATATCTTCCGACACTATCCTTCCCTGCTTCGTTTCCCTATGATTTTATGCACCTAATATGGGAAAATCTCATTAAAAACCTTGTTCTCCATTGGACCGGCGAGTTTAAGGGTCTCGATGAGGGCTGTGAGCAGTACAGCCTCGACAAGGCTATTTGGCAGGCTATTGGAGCTGCCACTGCTGATTCGGGCTCCACGATACCCTCCGCGTATGGGGCTCGAGTTCCCAATGTGGCGACCAACAGTGGGGGTTACATTTCTGCCGAAATGTGGTCTTTCTGGAGCCTATATCTTGGTCCAATTCTGCTACGCCGCCGGTTCGAGAATGACAAATATTATGACCATTTCGTCAGGCTGGTCGAATTGCTCAACATGTGCCTACAGTTCGAGATCTCCAACACACAGATTGATGAAGTCGAAGCAGGATTCATCCGCTGGGTCCAAGAATATGAAGAGTAGGTGCTCTCTCAGCACGATACAGCCACATGCTGATATTTTATTTTAATTACAGTATATATTATCAGCACGACCCTGCTCGCATCTCAGCCTGCCCTCTCACTATTCACGCGCTACTGCATATTGCATCGAGTATCCGAGCCACTGGCCCAGTATGGTGCTACTGGGCTTTTCCCATGGAGCGCTACTGTGGCAGATTACAGCCCGCTATCCGCAGTCGCCGTTTTCCCTACGCCTCGCTGGACCGCCACGTCACTGAGGTTTCCCAATTAACACAAATCAAGGCCACTTACAACATCCACACCGAACTCTCTTTGAAACCCCTGCGGAACAATGTCGCTGGCCACTACAGCGACATGTCATGTGAGTGCTTCAACCGATAGATTTGTAATAATTCATGCTCACCTGTCTACTCAGATCCAACCTGTGTGCTGCTGCCTCCACATGTCACTACGTCTCCTGCAGCAAACATCCTTACCGGCATCGCAAGTGCCTTGGCCACCCGCTTCAGTGTTACAGTGGCCGTGGCCAAGGCCTTTCTTCAAAATTCCCAAGTTGAACAGTGGGGAAAGATCCGTCGTGTCGACACCTCGGAAGGCGACACTATACGTGCTAGCGCCTTGGGTAGCACTCGCGATGACTCGCGAGACGCATCACATGTGCGGGTACGTGGCGTTCATTAAAATTTTGATATCATACTCACCCGCAATACAGTATGAGATGTATGTCGATCTGGACAGCCGTCATAAACGTCGGAGGCCAAGGCTGAAGCTGCAGACGTTCTATGGACAACTACTACATATATTTACCATTCACCCTGGGCTACACCATCACAATGCAACTATCAATGGCATCTCGAAGTCAACAATCATCCTTGCAGCTATCCGACATCATGTCATAGACCCTGATTATCATTCACCCGGCAAACTCGACATTCAGTACTCGTCCCGTGTCGGTGCTCTGCATTACATCGATGTCAGCAGCATCCAGTGCCTCGTCGGGCGGGTAAAAGACCGCAAAACACCTACCCGCTGGGCAATCTTTGATCGCAGTGGATCTCTGGCCCGTGCCCTTTACGAGGAGGAGGAAGAAGTTCCAGTTGAGTAGTATGTGTTGCTGCCCAGCCCCGTCGCGCCGCCTACGCGCACACCTGGTCGCGGCCGGCCCTGCCTACATGTCCACTTGCCACGCCCCGTCGCTCGTGCGGGTTTCGCCGCGGCGCCGAGCCTTCGCGCACGCCTGCTCCCCCGCAGACACTCGTCACCCTGTCTGCATGTTGCAGCCCCACCCCATCACCTCAATCACGCGCACTTCGTCGCCCTGCTCCCTTGTCATTGCAGCCGCGCCTTCTCCCCCGCGCACGCCTGCTCCCTCGTCTTCACAGCCCCGCGCCACCGGCATGCATGCATGCCACGTCACCCCGTCACCGCTAAGCCCCATCCCTTGCACTTGCCCGCTCTCGCAGCCAGCGCCGCCCGCCGTGTTGCCCAGAAGAGTGAGTCAACTCAGTCAGGTGACCTATGACGCTGGATCTTAATGCACCCATCCAGTTCCAGCGTCATCGTGCGCCGTCCATAACGATGCTCGCCTTGTCTCGGAAACAGCACGTCCATGTCATTGTTGTGCGCGTGCAAGGGGTGCCATGTGGGGTGCGCACGTCGTGATGTGCGTGCCGTGAGCCATACAACGAGGCTCCCATTTGCGCAGTACGGCGAGGCGATCCAAGAACCACGGCGGCACGCCCGCTGCGGAGTTCGCGTCGTAGAGCGTGAGTTCGCGCCGTAGAACGTGAGCCCGCGGCCGTTCTCGTGTGCAAGGTCCTTCCGGACTGCGATTAAGCTGTGGGAGGACTTCAGTGTAATTAGGTTGAAATATGATCAATGATGTAGGTTGATATAACCAACCTGCGATACCAACCTGCAATTGGTTGTATGGCCAGGTTGAATTTCGACCAACCACAACCAACCTACAACAACAACCAAAAATTGGTTGATATCGTAGGATGAAAGACAACCTGTAAACAGGTTGAAAAATTTTAACCTATCGCGCAACCTATTTTTGGTCGAAATCAATGTTATTGCCTGAAAAACAACCTATTCTGTTTTCATAGTGGGATCTTTCAGGTCATTTAGAACCCTTCACCCACTCCAACCTTCCTTGCCAGCAGTGTGATGCTTTTGACGTCCGTGTTGTTTTCACGCATCCCTTTCATACTCTCCAACGCTGTCGCGTTTCATATCGCCCTCACACCGCCTAATGAACCCCCTTCGCAGTCCGAACAAGCCGCGGCCAAGGTCGATCGTATGGAGCAGATCTATGCCAGTATGCAGTCATGGCTGCCGCATCTTAACAGGGTGCGCAATTTCTCAATGAAAACATTCTTAATCCGCTGTTGCGGTATTCATCAAACTAGTGCAGCTATTCTACACGACATTGACGCTCGTTGAATGCGCCGCAATCCTCCGCGCCATCGCCCCCAACTCTACACTTGCCTCCCTCCGAGTCGTTTCCACAGGCATCCCTGCCCTCCATTCAAAGCCCACTCCACTCTTCCTCCTCGGCTGGGCGCTGGCGACCACCGGTGCCGCTCTGCGCGCCGTATGCTACCGCGCCATGGGACGCCTGTTCACCTTTGAGCTCAGCATCCGCAAAAACCACGCGCTGATCACGCACGGGCCCTACGCGTGGGTGCGGCATCCCAGCTACACGGGATTCTTCCTCTTCATGGGCGGCATCTACCTGTGCCAGCTTTGCCCCGGCGCGCTTCTCGGCGGTTGGATTGGGGGGCTCGGACTTGGGACGCGGAGGCTGATGTGCGTGGTAGGAGTGGTGCAGGAGGTAATGCAAGTTAAAGGAGTAGTGGGACGAGCGGTGAAGGAGGATGAGATGATGAAGGGAGAGTTTGGTCGGGATTGGGATGAGTGGGCGAGGAGGGTGCCAGCGAGGCTTGTGCCGTTTGTTTTCTGAGAAACGTGTAATCATATTCATTCAGAGTGTAGTCGCACGCCAGACGCAATATCCAGAGTTTGCGCAGATTTGATCGTTCGTCCGCCCATGGGAGACGGTCTCTGGCGAGCATAGTCAAAGAGTTCTCCCGCGGGGCCGAAGGAAAGATTTGCAGCTGCTGGAATCTCCCTAAGTCAATGGGGTATGGTTGTGACGAGCAAGTATGGTAGATTTGGCACGGATGAAAATAAGCCAACCGTTAGGCATTGCCATTCGGGGGATCACAGTGACTTACCATACTTTTCGGATCAGCGCAAGCCAGAATCGATAAAGTCAAAATTGAAGCTATATTCTAGATTAAAAGCGAGCTCATGGGTCACCGGGGGATGAGAAATGTTCCATCTGAGAACTGTAAGCTCGAAGCTGAGCAAGAGCCTTCCAGTACAGCGAAGATAGCCTCTAAGCACTTCGCGGTCGAGAGTCGAGATGTGACGCACAGTCGAATAGTTTGTGACAGTGTTTTATGCGTCCCGGTAATAACAGGGTGGTCGAGCGCGAAAGGTCTAGCCAAAGGAGGATGCTGACGCGCGCGTGAAGATTGGGGAATGGAGGTTGCTGGCGAACCGGTCTCGGGAAGCGTAAAGCTTTGGCATTACGAAAGGGAAAGTGGATCTATTTCAAATGTTTAACCAAACGCGCCAAAGTAAGCCCCTTGAGCACGGCTTGAAGGAGCCCGTTGCAAATTCACCAGCACACCGGCACGAGACGACAAACGATTTCAAATCTGGGCTCTGTTAAAATCGTCCTGTTCGTGCGTACTGCAGAGCCCAGAAGACATTGTGTTTGCGCTGGCATAGTTCTGCAGCCTCCCTATTGCGAGGCGCGGAAATTGACACAGGTCTTCAGGAGAATGCGCAGCAGATCGACGTTGTGGTAAAGTCGAGACAATTTTTTCCAGCGGCGGTAGTGAAATATAAGATTGCAGTAAAACATACTCTACGGTTGAGAGCCTCGGAAGGCTCTTCCATTATTCGTCATGATAACTCCGTTGCGAGCTCATCGTAATCTGATAGACAAATCAGACGGGCCCCGCAGACAGCGCGAAAATATCCATCTGAGCGAGGGCACAACACGGATATCCTGGGATAATCTCGCTGGCTATCAGAGCGAGAGAAGGCGCGGGATTAAGATTGAGGAGCCAGTCTAACGTCGCACGGTGGGACTGGACTACGAAGTCCTGCGCAGAGGGACATTTAGTCGATATTACGGCCCAGCTTGCCAGTAAACCAATAGCTGGGTGCCCAAGGTGAATCGGAGGAGTGATTATGCCGGAGTATTAATGACTTACCCGAAACCAGCAACGCGATGTGCAACTGACATACCGGACGAGCATAATCTGTGGAAGAACCAGCAAATGACCGGGTTATCCGGGTTTCAAAGAGCCTAGCCACGACATGCTGAGTTTCATGGGCTGTACGAGCGTTGTTGTTCACACCCAATTGCTATGGGCACTCGGAGACTCGAATCTAACCAGTCCAGGTTTGAAGGCCCAGCGGACCTCGGCAGTTCGGAACCGCGTTGGAAACAGCAAATAGCGACAGGAGAGAAATTTTGAAATACGCGAAGCCTATGTAGCTTGGGTTGACTGCTTGAGCTCGAGCAGATGGACAGAAAGGGGGGAGATCAAGGAAACACGATTTTTTGAGCGCTGGCGGTGACATTGTGACACGTCATCCATCGGGCCGAGCCGGGGTGCAAAAAATAGCCTCGAGCCTTGCTGCGCTATGAGGCGCTATGGCCATTAGACAAAACAAGAAGACATCATATGCTGAGAGCGGCAGGCAACAGTGCCCTTGAACCATCATTCTAATCAGCGACTGAAGAAAGTAGTTTAATCCTGTTCGATTCTTTGAGCGTACGGAATTGAACCCAAGAAATTTGCGGCTGAGCAGCTCTTAGCTTCTTACAATGATCTCAAGCCATAGCTCGAACCCAAACAAAAAGAGACGATGATGGTGCATGTAAATTGGTGAATGCAAAAAGATTCGGATCGGTACCCGTGGGAAAAACAAGAACACTACCAAACAGCATCGCCTGAGCCCTTGCCCGAGCTCATCATTTGACTCACTGCCACCTACTTATCGCGAGGATCTCTTGAGTAGCTGTTTTTGATTTTGAACCTACTAGGTTTCGTGCCATGTCATGTAGTGCGACGCATATGCGGGCTTGCCGGTGGCCAAATCTAACATTGCTTTACTGTTCTCGAAAACAGGTCTAGTTAAAGGACGCGAATCGGCTGCTACTATTGTTTGCCGGGGTCGGTCCGTGCAAGGCTATGGACAGCTAAAACATGACTCCATGGAGAAAGAGATACTTTCATGGCGGACACATCACGGCGACTTCTCAACAACCATTGACACGGGCGGTGTCAAAACTAGATTTGCGGCGTACCTGGATATTCCTACTTGTTGTGTAATGCCGTGCAATGGCTCACATCATGGTCGAGCTTACTCTACGCTCCTTATAACACCAGCCCAGTCTTTCTTTGCACCACCCAATTTCCTTTCCGCTCTCATTTCTTGGCGCTCACATGGCTCTCCCACCGCTCTCGGCGTACACCCCGCCTGATGACGAAATGAATCATATCTTCTATTTGATTCAAATAACCAACTACTTGAATCGTGAGTGTCCATCCACCGCAGTCATGAAAGCTCGGCTGATGCAAATGCTATGCCAAGTCGCATTTATGGCAGGCTACCTTAAAAATTCTGCAGACCATCTTGTGCGATTCTGACTCCTAGCCTAGATGCTCCTCTTTTATGATCATGCTCTGACATTCCAGATGGAGGTACGTAACTGAATCGTCACTTGCGATGGAATAATTGTGCGGAAATTCATGGATGTACGCAGGTCGATTGGATATGGACGTGCGTTTTGTCCACAATGCAGCATCCGAATTCAACGCAAGATCTACTAACCGTCATGCCACAGTCTCCACTGGCGGCTTCCAAAGATCCTCTTCCTCATCAACCGCTATATTGTACCGACACTTTTGATGTAAGGCGCTACATCCTTGCGCGCAGTCTCAATTTCCCTGACGGTCCTTCTCTAATTAAGGATCTACGTCGTCAGTAAGCCTCAATAATCCTTCATCAGCCATACTACGCGCACTTTTAACTGAGCCCCCAGGTAGTATGGTGTTTCCCCTGGCAGATAACGTCAACAATCATTTTCTATTTCGTGTCATCACTCCAATAACAACTTACCGTCCCTGATTTCTTTCCTCAGTTGTGAGCGAAGCCTTTCTGCATAGCCGCAGGAAGAACTAATTGATAACTTCGAAGATGCACATTCTTCTTGCGGCTGAACCTATGGTGCGTGGCTATTTTGTTTCCCGATTGTGCGTTATTGATGCTGAATTTGAATAGTATCCCTGCGATCACTTACGGTGCTGCTGAAGGGATACTACTGGTCAGAGTGATCGCCCTTTGTATGTTCATCACTGAAATCACATCATCCGCTCTTAACGTGTGCCCTCGCTTTTTAGGGAGCCAAACCAAAGTACATTTGTCCAGTTTGATGTCAATTTTGTTTCCTGACTTCTCGTTCAAGTGGGTCTCGCGCTTCTTGGCAGCGTTTTTCTCCAGTACGTCGTCTCTCCCTTGCCCTTCCTGCCAACGCCCGCGGTCCTGACCATATATTTAGTATGTTTCATCGCTGCGGTGGCGAACACGCTCGCATATATCCCGTTCATGACGTGTAAGCCTCTCTGTCCTCCCTCAACTTGTGCTGCACTCTCTGCTAGCTGCACGCTGACGCGGGATGATGATACAGCCACTCCGTGGTATTACGGCCTTCCTGGTTGCTCATACGAAGACAATGGCCGAGATGACACCTGGAGTTTATGGTCTCTAATCATCTCATCTGTATGGCCACTGGCTGATTCCCTTGCGTGCAGGCTTCCGTTCGGCATCATTGAGATTGTCTTCTTGAGCTTCACGCTCGTGAAAATGTGGAGATACGGGGAACTTAATCGCACGTTAGTATCGCGTCTTTGCCACTGTTGACTCAACTCTGAACAATTTTGCGCCATTACAGGGTAACAGTGCTCGCCCGCGATTCCATAATATACTTCGTCATCGTATTCCGTGCGTCTCCTCCCGTCCGCCTGATCATCACTGTTAATCCACCCAACTAGTCTCGGTCATTCTCAAGGAGATCATGGGCCAGATGCAAGACCCCATCAATCTCAAGACGTATGCAAACTTTCGCCTCCTTGTGGACATACTTCTCACGTCTCCCGCTCGTCTCCTAGGCCATTACAGTGCATAGCAAGTGTGACCGTGCGTTTATTGCAATCTTAACACCCCTCCATTCCCGCCAATTCTCTTTTGGGACTTGGTTCTAATTATGCGTGGTTGCGTTTAGGTGTCTAGGATGATGATGAACCTGCGTGGCTTGATCTTTGACGACCCTGAGTACACGGTCCAGCTAGGCAAAGGAGATCCCGCAGTGGAGACGATGCAAATTGAGATGAGGGACATAAGGATTTTCTCCGGCTCCACGTCATGAGGTTGCCTGGTTATATGTTCTGGATCTTTTCAAACATTGTGTGTATTCAAGTAGTAGCTGCGCAATTGGGCGCCCTTTTGAAACAAATATCTCGTCAATCGCTTCGTATAACATCGAAGGAACCAAGGCAGCGCATGCAACAAGCATGCCACCCAATGAAATGATCCCGAGCCCTGCGAAGTCCCGCGAGGATAACATTGACAGACGCGCCATCCCCATGCTGTTACACCTTTGATTGCAAGAAGTCGCGTCAAGGGCTGTCAAGTACAATCAGCAAACGTGCTTCTTCGCATGATGCAGAAATGTCGCGATTCCACTTTGAATCATCCAGTTACATGCGATGCAAAAATCGTGGATTGCTCGTAAATGCTCGTGAATGATAAAGCAAACAAACAGACAAGGAATGCGTTAATACAGAGTCATCAATTACACCAATGGCGACCGCCCACGAACGTCCAGCACTCACGTGTTGCTGATCCGCTCTTCCTCCACCGCCGCCTTTTCGTCATTAACACTGCTCCCAGCCTCTGCGTCTCCAGCCACGCGTGGCCGCGCACGCATCTCCGGTGCACTCCCGCCCGTCGTGAGATCCTCGTCCTCGAGCTCGTCGTTCCCACCGCCCTCCTCGAATGCCGTCTTCGCCTTCTCGAAGTGCGCGCCGTGGTTCTCCGGTCCGATGAGCGTGATGAATATCACGAACGCGACGACAACGCCGATGAGGATGCCCTGTACCTCCGCATAGTTAGGTACGACCACGGGCTTTCCCTTCTCGATGATCGTTGTCTTGAGGTTGTCACCGCCGGCTATAGCTGGGGTCAGCACATTGCCAAAGTATGAGGAATGGGATACGTACTGGCTTCGATCTGCGCACTCGCACTACTGATCATGTTTCCGAGTTGGTATGCGACACCGGGGAAGGTGGCACGGAACGCTGGGGGAGACATCTCGGCGAGCTGGATTGGGATGACGCCCCACGCTCCTTGCACGCCGAATTGGATGCAGAATGCGCCAGCGGAGAGGGCGGCGAAGCTCGAAGGGATGATCCACAGAGGGATGAATACGCCGACCTACATGTGCTCGTCAGCGCCCAGTCTGAGACAATGAGAAGGATAGACGCTCACAAGCAAACAACAGATGATAATCGTGAGCCGTCTGCCAATGTACTGACTTGCGTAGCCGGCGATTGCACCACCCGCAATGGCACCGCAGTTTCCAATGATGGTAGAAACTGTCGCGGCGTGCGGAGTGAAGTTCTTTGAGGATTGGAGGTAGGTGGGGTACAAGTCCTGCGAACCGTGCGAGAGGAAGTTGAAACCTGTAATGTTATCAGTGCCATATCTTGAAGGAGTTACAGGGAGAAACATACCAGTCATGAGCAGTACAGCGTAAATGCACAACATCCAGTGCTTCTTGAGCATGCGGCCCGTCTCGCGGATGAACACCTTCGTTTTCTTCCCCGTCGTACTCCCCCTGGCCTTCTCCAACTCCTTCGCGCGCATGAACAGCTCGGACTCGGGAAGCAAGCTCCGAAGGAACGCAGCAAACATCGAGATGCCAGACCCGGTCCAGAAGAGCGCGCGCCAGCCCTGGCTCTGCTCAGGAACGAGGTAGAGGTTGATCACGGCTGCGATGAGGTATCCAGCTGCGTAGCCCTGTTGAAGGACACCACTTGCCAGTCCTCGCAGCTCCACAGGCAAGTTCTCGAGCGCAGACGCAGCGCTCAGGCCCCAAATACCGCCCATCGCCACACCGAACAGCGACCGCGCAGCCAGGAATTGAGGGTACGTCTTCACGAAGCCAGAACCGAGCTCAATCACTGAGCAGAGCATCAGGTTGAAAACCAAAGGCCATTTGCGTCCGAAACGATCAGAGATGACACCAAAAATGACTGCACCGACGGAGCGGAATAGGAGGGTAAGGGTGATGGAAGTGGTGATGGTATGCGCGGATTTGCCAAACGCTGTTTCGAGGTTGGTCACAGAGAGCGAGACGGAGAAGAAGTCGATCGCGTCGCAGGACCATGCGAGCCAGCTGGGAGCAAAATGAGCGTTGGCCACCGCAGACTGATGGCAATTGTGACGCACCCTGCCCAGAACTGAGCCCACTGCATCCAAGTGACCTCCCTCAAGCACTCCCATAGCGGACGCCCAGCACGCATCTCCTTGCGCGGCTTCAAACTCGCGATAAAGTTGGGAACTGCCATTTTGTCGTTAAGTGGGGAGACAAAGCAGAGTCGTCGGTTTGTTCATTTGAAGTTCGCTTCTATATAATGACATTGTGGATTCCGTAAACTATCACAGCACTGCCGTGTGATCTGATCTGAAATGCATGGATTTCCTGATATGGGGTCAATATGGTCAATTGAAACTGGGGTCAGTCAGTCAGCTGTCCCCGCATGTGTGACTTCGTGCCTTATCGCAATAGTGCTTTTGCGGCTATCTGACAGGCTCCCAATACCTCCAGAGCCCGTTATCACCCAATCACTCCTGTGGACGCCCATATCTCGAAGCATCACAGGCTATTTGAGGTGGCTGAGCGCTGGAGAGGTGCATCGTGTATTGTGCACTTGGTGATACCTGACATACACGGATCCTACAACACTTCGTAACATGCACTGTATACAGGACAGCTGTCGGATCCTACAGAGCGCCACTTCTGCCACTGCAGATCTTTCCCCCATCCAGGGACACGGCTGAACGGCCGGGCTCGAGGGCTGCTTACCGTTTCACCTTTTTGCCTCTGCGCGTCGGCCCCTTTTCTTTCTGCGCCTTCCCCGCATCATCATCCCCAGCCTTTCTTTTCCCGCTGCCCTTCCCCACACCGCCGGGTGCTTTGACACTCACCACGGTTGCCGCACCGGCACTCCGCACTTGACCCTCGGCACCCGTCCAGTCTGCGGTATCGTCGATGGCGAACCTAAAGCAGTCACCGGCTCAGCGTCGTTCCTCATCATTCCAGCGACGCCCTGGACCTCGGCGATGAGGGGTTGGGAATGGGAAGGAAGGGGGCAACTCACTTGGAGAGGTCGAGTGCGTCGATCATTGCGCGCTGCTTTTCCCGCGCGCCATCTCTGTCGCGCAGCCCGGCTTCCGCTTCCATCCCCGCCGCATCTAACTCCATATTGATGTCGCCCATCGCCGGAGCTACACGCGCACCGGCGGCCATGGAAACAGATGGGTCAGTGGAAGGAAGGGTTGCTGAGATGGCGGCCTTCTGCACATCGCCGAGGCGCTTGCTGATCTTGCGCACGGTCTTGACGAACAACGCGAGCGTCTGCGCGACGGGCAGCTGCAGCTCCCTCTCCACCTCTTCCACACTCTTCCTCTGCAACCCAATGGCCAGCAAGATCGCACTCTGCACTGCACTCAGTCGCACCCCTCCTCCCTCTTCGCCGGGGATTGGCCCACTCATCCGGCCCTCAAAGTAGAGCCCAGCGATGGCAGGTAGAAGGTCAAGGATGACGTGGTAGTCGAGCGCATTATCGGCGTAGGACTGAAGACGTTTGAGGTCGAATGGCGTGAGCAGCGTCGAGAGATGCGCGGCAGACAGATCAGCTGAGCCGGAATCGGCTGGGATGCCAGCGGCGGCCGCCTCGAGCACGGAGAGCGCAGTGACCGAACCGAACTCGCGGAACTTGAACGAGAGCAGTGTGAGGAAGCGTCGGCGGAAGTCTGCGTATCGTCGGTCCGAGGCGGAACGGAGGTAGACGGGTTCGGGGCAAAGGCAAAAGGTAAATAGGCACGAGGAGCACGACCGAAGACGAAGCCAGGCGGAAAAGGAAAGGAAGGGAAGAAGTCAGCTCCACAACGTCACTTAAAAAGGAAAGACCAACGCACCTCTCGCAAACTCGCCTAACCATTCCATGCCTTCCCCACCCACCGAGCTGTTGAGGCCGCGCACCATGACGCAAGTATGCTCGCCTGTGAGCTCACTGGCGGTCTGGCGCATGTAGAGGGGCACGAAGCCGCCGCGTTTCCAAAACCTGTAGATTGGTTAGTCAGAAAGCGACAATATACATAACAAGACATACCTGAGAAGCTGCGGGGTGAGGCCGTACGAGACGCCAAGATAGTCGAGAGATTCGGGCTTGCGCTCCGAGAGACGCTGAAGGAGAGGTGGCATCGCAGATGCCGAGCGAACAGTGGGAGTATCTGTGAGAAGGTTTGTATTCTGTGCATACGAGTCAGGTCGGCGGGTGTGGAAGAGGGGAAGGAACACACCTTGTCGACAGCAGCGGCATCTGGGTAAGTTCGCTCAGGCTTTGATGCCTCATCGAGGTTAAAGTACTCCCCACTGTAGAAAGAGTTGAGTGCAGAAATCGCGCGTGAGCCATAGCCCATCTGCACCGTCCTTCAGTTCATGCTTAACTATGAAGATTCGCTGAACTCACGTTCGCGTAGTCCGGATGTGTAGCCACACGCACAACTCTGGCCCCACTTAACAGCGCGAACTTGCTCTCCTGGAACTGCTGAGCGACCAGCCATGGTATCATGTCTCCCCCCGCCCTCAACCCTCTCCCCAGACCATCCATGATCGCCCCCTTGCTGATGTTCCCTTCCAGCGCGACCTGAAGTACTACCAGCGGCTCTGGCAGATGGGTCTCGTCGTCCTTGATGGGCGGTAGTAGCACGAAAAGATGATGGGCAGGCGCGTCAGAGAGGAGCTGTAGGTCGTTTGGCTGGTTCTTGTAGTGGGCCGCGACGTAGAGGGCCATGACGCGCTGCAGGAACGCCTCGGAAGCAGGGTGGAAGGAGAAGAGCGTATCCCTTGATACATAGAACAGCTCGCATGTCGATGGATGCGGGCAGCCCGACGACAAGCTTTTGGGGATGACAGACGCGTCGAGGCATAGCAAGGCATTTAGCCACTTCTCGATCTGGTCGTTCGCAGAGTACCGAATGGGTGTAGAGAGCGTGATCTCGCGCAACGTACGCGCTTTTGGTGTGGCCTTATGCGTGGCCTTTTTGGAGTTGGAGGTGGACGCGGCCTCTTCAGCGGGTGCTGCGTCTTTTGAGAGGGACGGGCGCGCAGACTCGCGCAATTGTTGGATAAGCTTGAGGGAGAGCGAGCGTCCAGTTCCTTCGTACCCGTTGATGGTGGACGCCATGAACACGAGGTATGGACCCATGAGTGCACGCACGAGGGGGAGCGGGATTGCCGCTGCCTCGTCGATGATGACAAGCTCCGCCTGGCCCAGTACATGCGCATCCTCAGGCTGAATGTACTGAATCGTCTGCCGATGATCGCGGAAGATGTTGACGCGCACGATCGCCTTGTTGAAGTCCGGGTTTGTGCTCTGCGCGATGTCATAGTCGAGGTGCTCCTCGTAACCGAGCACGTCCATCCCTTTGAAGATGAAATCGAAAAGGGTTTTCAAGTTCTCCGGGCTTGGGCTGGTAACGAAGATGTTTGAGTACCCGTGCGCGAGGGCCGCGGCGATAGCAAGGCCTAGTGCAGCAGACTTTCCACGTCCACGGGCAGCTGTGAGCGTGACGGTAGAGGAAAGTGTCTTCTCTGCGATGGCGTCGACGAAAGTGAGCAGCGCTTGTGCTTGATCCAGCGTCTTCGCGAGTGTAGCTAGTGCGCCGACATGGGGCGTATCGGCCAGGCTGGCCTTCAGCTCAGTCAGCGCGACATCGGCGTCATCTTTGCCCTTCCCTCGTGGTTCCTCTATAGGAGTGATGTCTTTTCCCTTGGAGATGGGGAGAACGTTGAGCTCGTCGTCGAGGACAAGGCAGTCGGAGCAAGAGCCGAGGGAGAGGATGAAGCGCTCGTTGAAGCGGGCAACGACGGAGTCGTGTGCCGATGTACGATATCGAGCGTGAACGTCCTATAGCATCAGATTTAGATGGGTTTATTTCATATAAGAGAATGAACATACCATGGTCATCGCATACAGCTGCCTCAGTGAAGTCATGGTCTTCAAGAGAAGTACGACCAGTCCTCCTCCCTCTACAGTCTCAATCGTCCTGGCAAGCAAGTTCGGCGTGATAGCCTCGAAATCTTGCAGAACACACATCCCGTACGTGTTTCCGAGGATCTTCTGCGACTCCTTGTAATATCTAATAGACGAGTTAGCGCAACGTTTAGATAGGACAACGGAAAACGCACGTATAACGGATGTCCGTGACAGTGACGAATATTTCAAAAGGATTTTGTTCATTTGGCTCTCGCATTCCACGTTTTACATCCCTTTTGATCTTAGCTTCCCGCTTCTTTCGATGGCTAGCCAGCCTTATGAGCCTGTAATCCGGCACGTACAAAGCAGACGCACCTAGTGAAACCGAGTTCCTTCTTGTAGCACCAAAGCACAGATGGTCGCGCTGAGACTCGCGCTTGGGAGAGCAGAAAGTGGAGATTGACGATCTAAACTTTTGTTCAATCCTGTGCATAGTTCAAAGCAGGAGTATATCACACCTGATCACGTCCCTTGTCTCCTACGAGGACTATGAATGATCGATGGTTAAGTTTGACATTATTGTTTATGAGGATCGGTATTCGTGGGTCTAGCTGTTTCCGCATGGCGCTGCTATAGGTGAGGCACTTAGAGCAGGACGGTCGAGGCAGAAGGGAAGAATTTTCGGAGCCAAGATCAGTTTCCTCTTCTGGCCGTTACGTTTGCCTCTTGGGCGCTTAACTTCTTGCACTCTGCAAAACCAGCATGCTTCATACGACAGCTTTTCCTTCGTAGAACTTGCGACCAGATCATTCGATGAGATACACTAAGGTAATAAAGGTGATTTCATGAAGAATTGACCAAGGCGAACCTAATGACGGAAATATGTGATTGCTGCGTTCGATCAATCGCAATAGCACAGCAACTTGAAATCGGACATCCCATACAACAGGTTCGTTCTACTTAATGGGCTCCTCTTCGAGACTGAGAACCGTAACTCACGTCTAGCCTAGCAGAACAGGGAGATGCGCCTTGGTCTGTCGAGCATGACTATCTCATAGCAGATCTCGTCTGGTCAAATATCTCAATATCAACTCCTTTACTTGCTTCACCTCACTAACGGAAATCTCTTCTCCCCACTGGCAACGCTGTATCCTTATATTCGATATGACTCAGATTAGATTGTTCTCTGCTCATCATTAACCCTCCGCCGACGGTCTTCGGCCATACGAGGATCTTCGCTCGACGACGCTATCCGCATGGCGGATGTGATTGTCTTCTTTTCCCCATTCAACCATCTTAAATCCATAACGATGATCACCTGGTCGTTCAATCCTTTTGAGCAAGTGCTCGATATGGCGGACTCATGCCGCATCTTAGAGAAGCTTGTTCAGTTAGGCATCGCAGGGCTTCACCATACACGCCACTCCTGCAAACAAAGCTATCTCCCTTGCGAGTCTTAAAGCTTGGCGGCTGTAGATTTGAATAACAGCTGTTTTTTTTGGCTGGCGTTGTCTCCTTCTCCTTTGCAGATGAATTCTCTATGGATGGGCATGCAGATGATTCACTCCGACCGGTCGCTGGGTGGACGTTCCCCCGAGCCCTGGGCACGAGCCTCAGGCACCTCAGAGTCCATTTGGGGGCTCTCGGTACGACGAGGGTAAATTTTCGTCTCTGTTCTTTCGTGGACGCTTGTATCCTAATGACATAACCCGCAGATGGTTCTATCGGAAAAATGAGCCTGAAATTCGGCACTGGAATTGAGATGATGCGCCACCACGGCCCAGCTCTCGTCGATATAAGCTCCTCAAGAAATCTTCGGGCAATCGATGTTTGCATTAACGACCAGATCCGAGTTGAACCGGATCTCGTGCATCCTTTCGTACAGAGTCTGTGGCTCACGGAATTCGACAAGATCTTGAAGAACCCCAACTTCAGCAGCGTAAAGCGGTTCAATGTCCTGAGTACAACCTGGACGTATGGCCAGCGGAGGAAGGTTTGAAGCGTTGCCAGCTACGTATCTGGACACCGTTCGGCGAGGTGTCGTAAATTTGATGGAGTTGACGACATGATGGAAAGGGAGAATAGGACAGACGTGATCTAAAAACAGAGCAGTGATATTCAAATATGGACCTTTGATTTTCTACTGTTCGAATTTACCGCATTGATCAGCACTACTCGCTGTATTTTCTGAGGTGGCAGGTTCGAGTACCTCACCAGTTCGATAATGCCACATTCATATCACGGCACAAGCTTGTTGCTGTGCATGAAGAGTAGAAGTAAGCCATCCCGGTTTTCAAGCGAAGTACTTGTAAAATACACCCTCATACTTTCTCACCTTGTGAAGCCTATCCGTACATATTTAATTAAAAATAGTACCCTGAAATTTCGCATTACGATACACATCGTACTACAGACAAATTTCACAGAACACAAAAAGTCAGCATCATGACGCGGAGCCGGAGAATGTTCGCAGGGCCCTCATCTCAAATTGCATAGTCTGGACCGCGACGTTCCCTTTACTCAAGTGGATCGTAAACTCTGGATCGTCG
Organism: Athelia sp. TMB; assembly: GCA_014898675.1. Classification (NCBI taxonomy): domain Eukaryota; kingdom Fungi; phylum Basidiomycota; class Agaricomycetes; order Atheliales; family Atheliaceae; genus Athelia; species Athelia sp. TMB. Next base: position 142,961 of record JACXVL010000124.1, on the reverse strand, counting down.
AAGACCAACCCACGCAGATTCATCATCATTCTGGATACCTAAACGCAACAAGACATGGTCAGTACCGAGTCGTTCGTGAGAATTGGCGAGGGACAGAGATTTTAGATTGTGAGGAACGTACAGTCACGCTTGCGATGCATTGTAATGGTCTGCGAGGATGGAAACAGGCGTGAGTAGTGTGGCGATGAAGATGCAATGGTTGGCATACATTTTGAAATCCATGCAGTAGATGCAAGTTACCTTCGTCTCAACCATAGCCTCTTTGAGAATGATTGATACTATTCGAGTGAATTAGCGATGTCGAAGAAGCAGATCGGAGGAAACACACGGAATACGACCACAAAGTATATTATGGAGTCGCGTGCAAGCACCGTCACCCTACACCAGCGCAAGATAATTCAGAGCCAAATTAGAAACAGCAGGATCGGAATACTGACGTGCGATTGCGTTCCCCATAACTCCACAGCTTCTTAAGTGTAAGGCTCAAGATAACGACTTCGACGAGGCCGAATGGAAACCTGTAAATGTGATTAGCGAATGGATACAGGTATGGCACGAAGACAGACCATAAGCTCCAGAAATCATCCCTGCCATTGAATCCGTATGAGCAGCCGGGAAGATAGTAATACCACGGGGAAGCTAGATTATTGGCCATATTCATCAGCGTGCAGCCAGCGGAGAGTGTTGGGTAAGTGGAAGCATAATAAAAATGCTGACCAATGGTTACTAGCATATATGACAAGTTATCGGACACCGCAGCGACGAAACTTACTGAACGGATGGTTAGTGTGGCGAGCACACGTGCGAGAGGAAAGACGACGTACGACCGAAGAATGCTCCCAAAAGGCGTGCGACGCGCTTAGATGGAAAGTCAGCACAGCAAAATCAGCATTATGTTGGGATGAATGTACCTTGTTTCCGTTCCCTGTATATCGATATCACAAATTGAGACAAGGATAACAGGACTAAATGGGAGAAACGGACAGAGCGCAATCACCCTAATCAATAGTATCCCTTCTGCGGAGCCGTAAGTTACCAACGGCGTGCTGTTTACACTCAGCATCAGAGCTAAGAAGTAGAAGGCGAAGATGGCCACTCACAATATCTCCAAACGTATGAAAAAGGTGCAGCTTCAGTGTTTCTAATTAGTTCTGCCCGTGAACTTATGCTAACCTTGACTCACGACTGAAGAGGAGACGTAAGAACAGGATGTCAGCGAAAGGATGAGACGAGAATATAAAAAGGGTTAGCAACACTATCAGCTAGAGGAAATATCATGTTGCCTAAGGGCCCGGAAAAAAACTGAGTACGCCATGGGTGAAGCGTGATTGTTTACACTTACCAATGACGTAGATCCTTTATTAACGAACAAATGTCAAGGAAATTGAAGCTGCACACAAGAACGGAGCCGCCTCACATTAACATTGTGGGGACAACATAGCGATTGATGAGGAAGAGGATTTTAGGAGCCCGCCAATGGAGACTGCAACATAGTTCTTAGTAAAGAGCAACGAGTCGCGATACAACACCATAGGCGAAGCGCACGTCCATATCCAATCGACCTGCGGATTTCTTTAGCGTTCACGCAACTATCCGATCGCAGGTCGGCTCCGTACCTCCATCTGAAACGTCAGCGCATGGTCATAGAAAAGGAGCATCTAAGGTCGGGGGCAGCGTCACACATTATCATTTGTAGATTTGTGAGCAGGCCTACCATAAATGCGACTTGATGTATGACTTGCATTAGCCAAGTTTGTACTTTGAGGGTGAACACTCACGATTCAAGTAGTTTTTGATTTGAGTCATGTTGAAGACGTCGTACATATCGTCGTCGGGTGGGAAGTATTCTGAGAGCGGTGGAAGGGGCATACGAGCGCCGAGAGATGAGCAGGAGGTTAGGTATGCGAAGTGAGATTTAAGCTGTCCTTTTCATAAGGCCTGTTCGCTCATGCGTGCGATAGGCAAGCAGTACTAAGATTGTTCAGGTTAGCTTCAAACCTGGTTTCGATGCTCTAGCGGTTGACTGCGGTCAACGTTGCTACGTACAATGCTTACTGGCGCCGTCAAGTCTGTCAGTGTCAGTCATTTTATCATTTATGCCGCCACATGGATCGACAGTGGTCACGCGGGCATACCACATTATGTAATGCTATTATCGGCTCCGTCCAGGGCTGAACTGGGCTGAAACATCGAGCTCTTCACCGCCAAGCCCTCAGCAGTCCCTCACCTGCAGCTGAGCTCAGAAAGCTTCAGTTCGAGACCAAGAGGTATGTAAAATCCACGCCACCTTTGGCCCCCGCCGGCTCGGTCTTCACAGAGCGAGGTCATTGGTAAGTTCTCATGTTCATTCCGTTGTGTGACTCATGCATATATGGGACAAACTCAAGACGAGCTTCGAACATGTTCCAGTCAAAATCATTTGCAAACCAGACACTTAGCAATTTCTCGGGCGATGCCTAGCGCCGACGATTGCTGTGCTCAGAGCATGTGCCCCTTACTAGCCCTTACTCTCCCACGGGCGTTTTCTGATACCCTATTCCATGGACCATGCCTCGTTAGTTCCAGTTCCACCAACGTTAACATGTTCCATACTGCTTTACGCCTTGAACTTTCTGGTGTCGCAGCCGCACGCGATATCCCACAGCTGTTGCGACGGTCCATACAGTGGTTTATGGCTTCTAACAACGCACCTGTTCCCTCCAGTCGCCACCGCGTCGCCAACCCTGGCCGGCATTGAAAGTTGCGCTGTATCGACAATTGAACGATTGCCTCGCTGCTCCTTTCCTGACTCAATCCCTGGGCTGTTCAGATGCACCCGAGTCAAACCAAAATGTTGAATTGGACCAACTGAAGCATTGAGGTGCTTATCGCGGTCAGGGGATAGAAGCATCTTTTCTACGTTGTAGATTACGCTTTACGATTCATCAGACACTTCCTGTCGTTCTCAGCGCCCGGTAGCTTGGCTCTTGGTACAATTACAACTACAATGTCTTGCGGTTCGCCGGTTTCATTATACAGACTTACTGCGTACGATCGCGCTCGCCCAGCCGGACGACTGTTCGACAGGCCTGTGGTATTCTGCATGTCTGTTCACATACGAGTTTCATCGTTTCATCGCTGGCCGCGGAGATCGGCTATCGTGGCCCTTATCTTGAGCCCGTGGTCAGCCAGGCAACCAATTCTCTATCATCATACCTTGCGGCCCATGTTGCCGGCGAGACTCATACCGTATCATAGCGCATTGCTATTAGGGATGGTGCTATATTTCTCGCTGCATATGTGTACCACGTATGTGACCAGGCTGTGAGGTGGCGCTTTCTGCTGGCGATATGGAGATCTACACCATCAATTTGAAGAGCAGTTCCTCGATTGACCATCATTATCCACATCCTATTGAGCCTTGAGCTCGAAACATAACTCACAGTATTTTTCGTCAAGAAGGCCTGAATGTCAGTGAGCGTCCCCAGTAGTGATGTTGCCAAGTCTGGTCGCAGCCGCCTGTGAGGGAACTTCAAGTTTGGCATTTGCCGTTTTACCTGGAAGGAGAATGTCACGGCCGGTTTTATCCGGCCTGGAACTTCACTCCTAAATGTACACGGAGTACTGAGATCCTGCTGAAATCAATTGCTAATTGAAATTCGGATGGCCCGCCCGGCCCGGCCCGGTCCCGTTTCAACCACTCTAAATATGACGTGTCAGCTCTGATCGTGGACTCGTGGCGAGGATTCTTTCTCTAGCCTACGTATCTGCTCCCTTTTTCTTACTCGCCTGCGTAAGGGGCCAAACCGGATTGCAGAGAAGCCTCATGTCTTCCAACGATAATGAACCGACATCAGGCGCTGATGTCCCTCCCACACTGATACCTAGTCAATCCTCGCTTTTGAATGTTACGCCTTATAGGTTGTCGAACTTTGCTCTCCTGTTGTTGTTTGGAATAACCAGGATGGCCTTGGTATATCGAGGCCCATCTGTCGTGCCCACGGAGCTGGATTGGATAAATTGGAGCCTCGGAGTGCCCGTTGCAATAGAGTAAGAGTAACAGTGTTTTCTCCTCCTCTCATACGCAGCTGAATAGGCCATTGAATCAAGCATGTGGTGGCTGGGATCATATGAGAATTTGGATAACCCAATGTGTTTTTGGTTCTTCCACAAAGATTATTCTAGTCATGTGGGCCAATTACTTATCGCGTGGCTAGTTTCGGGTGAGTTTTCCAGCCGAAAGTTTCACTGGGGTTTTCCAATTCACCTTGAGTACCTAGTTATTGGGTTTCTAGCAAGTCGGGCCGTTATTTCAACCAAAAGTCCTGCATATGACTTCATAGTCCCGCCCCACTTGGCGATGTCAGGCCAGCTCTGGCCCATCGCTATCAAAGCCATGCCTTACATTTCCACATTCATAACGCTTCTTCTTCTTGCGTTGCTTGACAACAAGATTCCCTCAAGATACCCTCAACGGGCACTTGCCCAAATAACTCTCGTCGCACTGATTCTGTGTCTCATCTCATTTGTCTACCTGGGACTCAACGAGCGTGCAATCAGGGCATATCGCGGTACCACGGTCTTTTAACTGTGAATAATAAATAGAAGTCAGATATCGTGTCTGGCCACTGTTACAGCGCAATAAAGTCAATTTTCGTGGTAACCAAGAAGAGCCATTTGCGTTGTCAAATTGGAAATACTAATACATTCGCTGAACACTATCTACGCCGGTGTAATCGCAAACCACTTCGAGAAAACTCTCTCAGGGTCGTACTTCTTCTTCAGCGCCTGAAGCCTCGGGTAGTTGGATCCGTAGAACACTTCTGAACGATCGGAAACAGGCCCAGTGTCCTCGTCACCGAGCGCAATTTCAGGATCTAATGTTCCATTAGTCTTCTCAATTCATCGACACCAGAGCGAAGCCTCACCATAATTCCCGTAACCACCGCTCGCCTTATCCTCCAGCTCAATGTTCCCGCTGATAGCAATGTCTGTGATCTTCCTAGATGCAGCGCGCGCGAATACGGAATTGGCTTCGGTATTATCGTCCCATCTTATAACATTTAGTATGTTGCAATACGGAGAGCGGATGCATGCAGTGGCGTCGTCCGCTACGCTGCATGCCTTCTTGAGTCCAAAATACTCGAAGAGGGCCAGTATGGTGAGATCGGGTCGCTCGGAGCTGAGTTTGGTGACCTCTTCGAGAACCTGAGAGATGATTTCAAGTCGGGGCTTTGTCCATCTGACGCCCTTCATGTAAGTACATCTTCCGTGAGGAACTTGAGGATTCTAACGGCCATAGTGTGAGAGAAGCTAAGCGCATAAGGCGATAATGAATACGCACAACTAAGCCGTTGAGCTCTTCGTATGGTATCTCTCTAGCCATGTTGGCAATAGGACCTGAAACGAAATGCGCATCAGCTTAATGGCTTTGAAGAGACGTGGCTTTCTCTTATGCCAATTACCGATGTCAATGATTTTCTTGAACGCCAGACGGCCATCCTGTTCGCTTCCGTTGTATACCAAATGGATAATCACCATCGGCTGAAGACAGGTCAGATCATGATGATATGTTTTGGCACTCAGAATCAGCACTTACGCCGTGTGGACCCCGAGTGACCATGTGTATCATTCCCTCCCTCTCGTCCGGCACGCTTTCCCACCACTCTGTCGTCACCTTCATAATTGCCTCAAGTGCAGTTGGAGGGAAGATAAGCGGTCCGGCATAAACGGTCTTGCGCTGGGGGTGCAGCTTGTACACGAACTGGGTCACAACGCCAAAGTTGCACCCGCCTCCTCTTATTCCCCAGAAAAGATCTTCGTTCTGAGATGCGCTCAGAATTTTGATCGAGCCATCGGCTGTGACAATTGTCGCCTACAGGTATGCTCAGAGACAGCTCGACTGAAAAATGCCAGAGAGAGTCTTACCTCAACAACGTTATCGATTACAAGACCGTGCGAGCCCGAAAGCCAGCCAAATCCACCCCCTAAAGTAAGGCTAAGAATAAATTAGTTTCGGCCCTAGAAATAGAGATGAATACTCGTACCCTCCTACACCGGTATGATTCACAGTTCCCGCGACAGTTGCCAGCCCGTGTGGGATGGTCGCTTTGTCGACATCAGCCCATACGGCGCCTCCGCCGACGCGGGCAATTTTCTTGTCCGCATCCACCTCGACCGATCTCATATGCTTCGACAAATCGACAACCAGACCGCCCTCTGCTGAGCTTGCTCCCGAAGAGCTGTGACCACCTCCACGGATCGCGATTGGGAGATTGTTAGACTTGGCGTACGCCAGCGCGAGTGCGACATCCTCGGGACTCCGCACGAACGCAACGACTTTCGCATTCCTCTGTGCATTGGTAGCCCAGCGCGCAATAGATGCCTCATAGGTGGCATCGCCGGGGATGACGATATCGCCAGTGAAAGCGTTGGAGAAAGAAGAGAAGTCGGACATGATGTGAGGTGGGTCGATCGGTTGACTGAAAAACTGGGATAATTGCGCATATTTATGAGGAATCCAATTCACAAATCACCACCCCCAAACATCAGTGATCCATATGGGCGCCGAGGGCGCCGAGTCGCCGCCGACCGGCGTCCAGACAATGTAGGCTATGGGGCAAAATCCGTTATCTGTCCTCGACTGAGCTTGATGTGATAAGCATAATGGTGTAAGATATCTGCAAATTAAAACAAACTCGAACCTAAGACCTGGGTTCAGAAATTAAGCGACCAGTATCGGCGCCCCATGCCGAGGGGTCGGGTCCTACAAGCGATGCGTCCGTAGATCATCCGAGCGCTCGAAGCCACCAAACGTAACCAATCAACCGAGAAACATGACTTGTATCTCATCGGAGACAATCCGCACCTAAATCAGCCCGGAAGAAAGCAGGTAAAGTACTGGGACGGTAACTTGGATTTGTGTGCGCTTCGACCGCTCGTGGCGCGTGATTAGCAGGAGATTTAACGGGGTTACTGGAAGCGTGGCGAGAAACCAGAGGGGTGTTCTACCAGAAACGTTTATGTGAACTTAGAGGAAATGAATACCTAAATCCACTGTGATGAGTGAGGGGCATCGCAGCTGCGCAGGTGTTCTCAGGGTTAGCGAACGTGCATCGAGCCGATTCTTCGCATATGATATCATATGTCCGAGAAACATGCTGCGAAATCAGGGAGTGGTGTGAAAGGAGATTGAAGCGGCTATGTTAATCGGCGAGAAAGGACCGAGTGTGGTGGCAGGAAGCAAGGGGCCTTGCAGGGCACAGCCACTCTGCAGCCACTCGCTAAACAAGAAGTAAACTCGCGCCGCGGCGCTTGCGATTCGCCGGCGACAACCAAACGACAGCACTGACATGCAAACTATTGACTACGCAACATCTAATGTAATATTTACATACTGTGTGTTGGCGTATGGTCCTGCCTGAATGTTATAAGGATGTGTCAATGACTGTGCCGTAGTAATCGGATTTTCTTGCACTCACCCCAATAAGACTAAAGTGAGTCACTATCAACTGCGCTGATCCATTGCGTGCGGATGCAGGTACCGTAACAGTGAAATTCTGGTGAGGCTGCAGGTGATACGGGTTGGGGGTCGGATATTGCGGATTATATGGGCCGTTGTACAGCGTTGATCCAAGGAGAGCAGTCGGCGGAGGGCAGGTAGAATTGGGATACGAGCGGCAGGACAAGAAACTGATCACCACCGCGACCTCAGTCGACCCACTGATTGTGTCCTAGAACACTCCTGTAAGCATGTATGAGTTTATTATCGAACATCCTTACTCACCGGACGGACGACCTCGACTAGAATTGAATTATTGGCGTGCACATGGGTGCCGTTAGCGGGGAAGCCAATTTCGACGTTTTGGGCTGAAGTCAGAACCAAGTGAAGCAGGAGAGCCAAGGTGAAGGCGATACATCTTCCCGAGAATTCTGATAGCATGTTTGGGAGATAGAGAGAGGAAAGAAGTCTGCGTAGAAGAATTCGGTCATAGCAGTTTGCTGGCAGGCAGTCAATAATAAATTAAATGCCTCGAGGCGAACGAGTCTGATGTGGGCGGCTGGACATTAGAACACACGTGTTAAACTCGTGTATCGTACCAATGGATGGATGGCGAATACTGTAAATGATTAGGCTTGTTGTACTTCAATGCCACCAGTGAGACCGGAAATGAACGATCCGCAGAGTGACCATGATGCCACCGCGTCACCCACCCATCGCTTTCAACTGGTCTGGGAGTTGAAATGGATATAATTTTGGCAGCAGGTGCTAGAGATGACGCACATACTTGTAGAATACACTCGGATCAAGCTAGATCCCAGCCAAAAATCGACTCAGACTCAGCTAGCCTCTCACACACCTTCCGCACCTTCTCGTCGTCTACGTTCGCCACTGAAAACCGTATCCACATATCATCATCTCCAGGGATAACCACCTCCGTTCCCGCCTGCCCGTGCTCCAGCACTCCATCATCACCGGCTTTCGCCTTTGCTTGGCAGAAGAACTCCGCAGGCAACGTGACAACGCCCACTTCGGTCGCCAGCCTCTCGCTCACGACGCGTGCGCTGACGCCTTTGAAAGGATGCCGCACAAATGCGAAGAAACCGCCCTGAGCGCCGATCGTCCATCGCGAAGGGAGGACTGAGCGGAAGAGAGCGTGCCGCGCGTCAATGCTTTCCGCGTGCGCACGGGTGAATGCGCGAAACTGCGGCAAAAGCGGGGCGAGGGCGAGCTGCGGCGGGCGGGGTGCGCAGATCTGGAGGCAGTCCAGCACGGTTCGAGTGGCATTCAGGATCTCCGGTGCGGCGACGATGGCACCAAGGCGGTGTCCAGGGATGCAGTAAGACTTGGAGAAAGAGAAGAGATGGATCAAGGTAGAGCGCCAGGGGTATGAGAAGAGTGGATGGGGAGGTCCAGTGAGGAGGAAATCGCGGTAGGTCTCATCGAGGATAAGCGCGATATTGCAGGCGCGAGCAAGGCTAGCGAAGGAGGCGATCAGCGAAGGTGGATATATGGCTCCGGTCTGGAAATGCATGATCAGCCTTGTGAGGAATGTGAAGGACCGAAATACTCACGGGGTTATTGGGTGTGACAAGAGCGATGGCTTTCGTCTTCGGTGTTATCAAAGTCGCTGCGAGCTCAGGTGATGGCTTGAAGCCCGTTTCGGCTGTGGTCATCAGAGGAACCGTCGTAATTCCGAGCAGGTTTAACGTCATTCTACGGTACGATGAGGATTTGAAGCATCATGGAAGAACTAGTCTGCTCACTGGTGATTGAAGTACCTGTGAAAGGATTAGCGCGAGCAATCGAGCTGAAGATACCAGCGTACCAAGGAACCGGAAGGATAATTTCGTCTCCCGCATCGGCCAGACTCATCACTACAGCTGAAAAGGCCATATTGCACCCCGAAGTAATCATAACATCATCGGGAGTAAGATCGATGTCGCCTCCATGACCGTAGGTGTGCTTCATTTCGTCCACCAAAGCCTGACGGAGGGTAGGTTCTCCGGGTACTGGGCAGTACCCGCATGATGCTGGAGACCTCGACGTCTCCCCAATCGCATCAAGAAGGACTTTGGGTGGAGGAATTCCTGGGACTCCTTGGGACATATCGAGGAGCGGTCGTGTTACCGTGGGGACGTAGGATGCTGCCCATTTGTATGCTTGAGGGATTCTAAGCTGTCGACATGTTAAACATCCTCGAGCGCGAGGAAGACTGTTAGAGACCTACGGTGGGGATATGGTACTTGTTGCCTGTCTAGATAGACGAAAAGCTAGACCTGGTACACTGGTCATAGTTGCTAGTCAAGACGATGATCGATTGTGAAATTTGGTGAACCTCAAGGGCAAGAATATAATGATCCGACTAAGCCGGCGGCGCGAAAATAACCGCCGATTAAGTCAGCTGACCTGTGTTCTTTTGTTTGGTCGTATGTTCGTCAGGCTGTGCATCAATCATGGTATGACCGAATTGATTGGGCCTTGAACCAACCTTCATCGACTCATTTTGAGTAGCCAAGCCTTGCCAGCGGCCATCAGCCAAACCTGAGGACGGCAACTGACTAAACAGAGCGACACTATCGGCAGCTCGGCGACGCAACTGCAACATTCGCTGCGATTGCTCTCAGAATGGCTACGACTCGAGAAAGAGTGGTTTGTATCGCAAATATATCTTGTTTCGACAGCTCTCATATTGCCTTTCTCCGCAGACTTTCAGTACTCAGGATGTCTCAGGTGGAACTGTTCACAACGTGAATGGAGACTATATCATCAAAGGCCAGCAAATCAATGGCGACTACATCGCGTACGCCCAGATCAACATCAGCTGCGGGCACCAATCTACATCTGAGCTTGGTGGGATACTCAAAGGCCTTCGCGGCGCTTACAACTTGCCCCTGGAATTAAATCCGTCTCAAGCTGGCCACCTTCGTTTCTCGCAGACGCCTATCCGTCAAACAATCACTGGAAACATAACTGTGGACCCATGGTATACCTCTGCTACCCAGTCTGTTCTCCATCTCCGCCTCATGGTCGATATCTTGAATACGATGATGGAGAATCCTACGCTATCCTCCTCCGCAAACCTGCCAGAAACATTAGCCTCCCTGCAACGGATTCTGAAATTAACCGAGCTCGCACTTCAAACTTACCAACATACCCCTCTCATACGAACTCTCAGTCGTGCGATATGCATACGGGTGGAGAATTGTCGGCAACTTCTGCGGGAGTTAATCAATAATTTATCGAACTACCGCCACATCCTATCAGCCGCAGCGCTATACATCGTTCGCAGATATGTGGGAGGGATTCTGGGGGGAACAGACGCCACAGCAGTCTTGGATTCAAAGATACGAGAGCGGCATGGGTCGCTAGCTGGATGCCTTGTGGCATTAGGCTGGCAAGTCACCATCTATTGTGCCCAGAATGGTATGATAGTAACTTACACCGTTCCATAGCCTCGATTGGCCCCAATCAGAGCACCAGAAGGCGGCTGATCCAGCCTTTGAAGAATTTCGTTCATTGCTCCAGCAGGAGTCAGCGTCTCTACACCACATCAGGGTCGACACTGTCACGGTGGTAGACCATCTGGGTCGTAAGCTGCCCGTGCCCATGATATTTTGTACCTCGTGGCAGGTAAGAAATATTCTGTCAAAAAGAGCTCGTCTCATAATGCTGACTCGAAGTATATAGGACTTCCACGTTGTGATTGCCGGATTCTGCACGAGCTTCGCGGGTGAAGAGATTATTCAACGTGGCGATTATAGGATCTTGAAACCCGATGACGATCGAGTCATAGAACGCTTAGATCTACCTAACATGGCTCAGGCAGGTGAGACTTTGGAAATGAGCATCGTACTGCATCAGCAAAAGCATGCCGATGCTCGTGAAGAGCGTAAGTGCCCTCGGTGCAAGTTCATCAATAGAAAGGTCATCACAGCGAGTGGCTGGATGAGCTGGTGAGTTTGTTATTCGCCATAGAAGTACCATCTCATCTATTGGTCCAGCGAGAGATGCTGTGGCACTTTTCAAACCTCTGCGGCCGGCGACGATATTGTTTCTCCGGCGGTGTACGCTAGACTTTTATTTATCGGCGTACTTAACTCAAGAGTCTTGTACAGAAATCAAGGTTTGGACAGAAGTAGTAAACCAGAGGAACACAGTCTCTTTCGCCGAATTTCTATCGTGTTCGATGGCAGGAGTTTACCGGATCTACACTCTGAGACAGAGCTGGACATTGCAGGAATTGTGGTCGAATCTCCCTCACGGTCTGGCTCGGATGATGAATTCGACGAAACGGGGACGCCACCTCAATATCCTTCCCCAGCCGATGCAGAGTCAAACATTGCCGAAATTTGGATCGAACCTCCCTCGCAGCCTGGTTCAGACGATGAATTCGATGAAGCTTGGACACACGCTCATTATAATTATCTGTCCCCAGACGATGCAAATCGTGAATTGCCATTACCAGGCGATGTTGAGATCGACGAATTAGTTATTGACACTTTTAAACTCCCCCCTGGATTCGTGCCTTACACGATTCAAAGGTACGAAGCTTATGATATATTATCAAATAATGATTTGTTGAATAAATCTGTGATGTCTAGACCACTGAACCAGTCGGGAGACAGAGTATACGGCGGCGCAGAAGCACGCTCAGTGCCGGTACCAGTGCCACTGCCGCGTGCCTACGACTCGCGACCGGAAACAGGCCAGCCACGGTCAATAGTCAAAAGTTTGTCGGATATAGTGCATGAACTTGAGTTGGTAGAGGCAGGATATACAGCGGGTGCAGCGCCTTCTGATTGGTGAGGGGTGTTAGAGAGCTCGTGCTGTTCAGCCTCTTACTCGGTGACGTTTGCAGTCGAGAATCCCCGAGATACACGCGCTAGCAAGATATGAGATAGTACTTGTAAATCGTTCAAGTTGTAGGGCGTAGATTTGGATGGTTGTCCATGACGCGTACATGCATGACAGGACCGAGACACTGAGTCGATTTGAATATGGACCTTTGTTCCACGTGACCAACCATGGTCAGCATTAATATTTCTGTTTAGCGCCTGGCGTGTCGTAGACTCGTAACCACTCTTAGTATGTAGATAAATCTGACGATACTAAGACTGGCACAATTCGGGCCGATTTGGGGCGTCGCGCGGATATTGTTCAGGGCCGGTCGGAACCAGTGCGTCATCGGCCAGCCCTAAACCCACTCCCGCTATTTGGAGCGCGTCCTCTGCCGATAGCGCTTTCAAACGAAGAATCCATTCATTATTGGCCAGTAGATATATTATTATCGTGACAAGGGTGGTTAACATCCTGCTGAGACTCAAAATTCCGTCCAAAATCACTCAAGGTAACATCATACAGCTTCCTAAGAATTCTGGTAAGCATGAGAGCCCTGAACAATATCCGCGCGACGCCCCAAATCGGCCCGAATTGTACCAGTCTGAGTATCGTCTGCTTGCTACATACTCAGACTGGTTACGAGTCTAGGCGTGTCGCACCTTCTGTCACATCTGAGCCACTGGCGGCATGCACTCTCGTTCGAGCGTTAATTGATATTAATCATTGAATGATCTCAGAGTGCAACAACTATCTGTAACTTCTTGCGCGTGAATGTCTGCTAAAACCCGAACGCGACCCCGTAATTCCTTCAAAACTTCAGTCAAGAAACTAAAGGCGAGCTCCGCATATCTTAAAGCACACTCATTACTTGCTAACAAGATATGTCATCAGAGGATACCTGCTTGAAGTTGACCGAGTCATTCTTCCAAGTCACTAGAAGACCTTCAATGTCCACCTTGCTAGCGTTTCAAAAATCGATCCTTGAGCGAATACACGACCCCCTCACGAGCGATTTAGTCATTCTCGCGCGTGGACTGGGACTAAGAAGAACAATATGCACCCTTATGAAGATATACGACTCTCCGCAGAGTCTTGTGCTACTCGTCAACGCTTCGGCGGAGGAGGAAGCAGCGATGGGCGAAGAGCTAGGTCAGATGGGATGCAGGAATCCTGGATTAAGGATCGTAGGATACGAAATGGGCAAGAAGGATCGGTGAGTTCTTACAAATGCTTGCCATTCGAATTGCCTGACCGGGCTCTAGACAGGATCTGTATAGGCGGGGTGGGCTGATGTCTGTTACATCCCGCATCCTTGTTGTTGACATGCTCCAGTCTGACATTCCAATTGAGCTGATCACCGGCATCATCATACTCCATGCCGAGAAGTACATCTTATTACCAATCTCTGCGCTCAGCTCTGATGACCTCGTCCATAGAGTTACAAATCTCTCCCTCGAAGCTTTCATCGTCCGGCTGTACCGCGAGAAGAACCGCAACGGCTTCCTCAAAGCCTTCTCCGACCAGCCTGAACATATCACCTCCGGTCTCTCTCCACTCAAGGCCATCATGAAGGAACTCCAGCTCCGCACTGTACACATCTATCCACGTTTTCACGAAGAAGTCAAGGAAAGCCTTGAGCGCAGAAAGGCGGACGTCATCGAGCTGTACCAGCCGATGACAGAGGCGATGGCGGAGATTCACGGCGCGATTGTGATGTGCATGAGCACGACACTTTCAGAACTCAAGAGGTCCAACGCTACGGCACGTTCTCATATCTGCTATACCAACGTAAACGAAAGCTGATATTGGATGATAGCTCGATCTGGACGACTTCAATGTCGAAAACACGTACTTCCGCTCATTCGATGCCATAGTACGCCGGCAGCTTGATCCAGTTTGGCACAAAGTGGGACCCCAGACGAAACAGCTTGTCTCTGATCTCGCTACTCTGCGCCGTCTGCTCACGTAAGTCTCCGCTCACGTATTGCATGCAATTACTTTTGACAACTGAGATGTTTGCAGATATCTCCTCACGTATGACCCACTCGCTTTCCACGCTTACTGCGAGACCATCATTGCTTCCAACACTGTGTCTGCCGCTGGCAGTGCGCGCCAGCATCAATCCCCTTGGCTACTCACCGATGCTGCCAACATCATCTTCCGCACCGCTAAAGCACGATGTTACACTACCAATCCGAACGCCAAAGGAAAAGGAAAAGCCAAAGCGGTAATAGATGTGGATGATGAAGATGCCTGGGCGGCACTCTACGAGGCAGAAGGCCGAACCTCCATTGCGGGACCCTCAAAGCCGCGAAGAAAGGCGTGGATGCCCGCGGATATGGATCCCGTACTTGAGGAGCTGCCCAAGTGGACCCTCCTGGCCGAGATTCTCCTAGAGATCGAGGGCGAGATCCTGCGCACCACTCAGCCAGGCGTGAAGCCTCCGCCAGGCTCCAACACCGTACTCATCATGACATCCTCCACGCGGACCTCAACGCTAATATCTGATTTTCTCGCATCCATGGACTCCACAGCACCACCAGGGATGCAGGGGAGGGCGATGATGGAGCGGAAGCTGCGATTGTACTTGTGGTGGAAGGGAAAGCTTGGGGAGCGGAAGAAAGAAGGACGGGGCGTGTTTGGGCTACCAGACAAGAGTGCCGAAGCGCTTGGAGGCGGAGACGCTGGTGGAATGAGCGAGGCGATGCGTAAGAAGGATGCAGCTATAAAAGAGCGCGGAGCGAGCAGGCGGAGGATTAGAGGCGGGGCGCCAAGCGGGGGTGCATCCGGTGGGGGTACGTCTCGGAAGGAGAAAGAGACAGTCGTTGGGGAGAATGAGATGAGAGAAGAGGCGGAAACCATCGCCGAATTGTAGGTTTCCTACCTTCTATCTTGCTCAAAATCTGACCAGTTCACGCCCAACTCTCAGTCTTGCCACTCAGCCAGCCTCGGCATCCGACGCCTTCTTCTCAACCTCCAACGACGGTGCTACGAACGGAGTGCAACTCATCGACCTCACGTCCCCTGACTTTGATCTCGGCGCCGAAATTGACTTCGGCTTGCTAGCCCCGGAGCAGACGGTAGTGGTGCGCGCTTATGGTGACGATGGTGACGACTCGGTACTTGCTGAGGTGCAACCACGTTTCATTGTCATGTTTGAGCCAAACCAAGACTTTGTCCGGCGTATCGAGGTATGTCCTCTTTACCGCGAACCATTTCTATGCCGCTTGAGAATTTGGATTGACCGCTTTTGTCCAGGTGTACAGGAGCTCGAACCCTGGCCTAGGAGTTCGCGTCTACTTCATGGTATATCAGACGAGCTGCGAGGAGCACAAATACCTCGCTGGTATTCGAAAGGAGAAGGACTCGTTTGAGAGGCTGATCAAGGAGCGTGGGGTGCGTTTCGCTATTCCGTCATCTGCCCACTTCCAAAGTCTATGCTTGTAACTCACACATGCTCTTGGGAACATAGTCAATGTTACTGCCCATCTTCGAGGATAGGACAGCACCGGGTGCGGGCGTCGGAGAGGCTATTATCAAGACCATTAGCTCTCGTATAGGTGGTGGACGCACTGAGCTCAACACACAGCCCTCTCAGGTAAGCCATTTCATATGTTTCTGAGCTATACTTTACTGAGATGTTCGCACTACAGGTCATTGTGGATATGCGAGAGTTCCGCTCCACACTACCCTCACTATTACACGCATCACGATTGCTCGTTATACCTGCAACTCTAACTGTGGGCGATTACATCATCACGCCTGATATTTGCGTGGAGAGGAAGAGTATACCGGACTTGATTCAGAGCTTCAACAGTGGGCGCTTGTGAGTGCTTTGTATCTATATTTCGTTCGGTATACTAATTCATACCCAGATACACGCAATGCGAGTGGATGTCTGTGCACTACAAACAACCCGTGCTCCTGATCGAGTTCGAAGAGCACAAATCCTTCTCTTTGGAAGCATTCTCCGAAGTCAAGAGCTACGCGAAGGCGAGCTCGAAGTACCCCCCAAAGAAAGCAGCCGGTCCTTCAGACTCGGAGCGCCAAATCCCGACGATCCAGCACAAGCTCGTTCTCCTCACGCTCTCCTTCCCGCGAGTGCGCATCATCTGGTCGTCGTCGCCCTTTGCCACTGCCGAAATCTTTAACGATCTCAAGCTCAACAACCCCGAGCCGGACCCGTCGCAGGCCATCGCTATCGGCGCCGAGGAGGATCCGGACGCGGGTGCAGGGGTAAACGCAGCAGCTGAGGAGTTGTTGAGGACGCTCCCGGGGGTGACAGCCAAAAATGTGAAGCATGTGATGAGCAAGGTCGGGAGCGTGAGGGAGTTGTGCGAGATGAGCAAAGAAGGCGTGCAGGGGATCTTGGGCGTCGAACCAGGGAATGCTTGCTGGGAATTCATGCATCGTGGAGAAGCGCAGAAGCGTTAGGTCGTAGCATAGGAATGCAACAGTATTGATTTACCCCAGCACTTTTAATACAATGACTACTACCAATTCTTTTCGGACAGGGCTGTGAGAAATATTTTGAGATGCACTTTACAGTAAAGTACGCGCACTTGCGATGCACAAGACTCCTATTACAGGTCGCTCGCGACTGAGGCAGCTGGCTTTGAACTCGATTAATAGAGATCCAATATTACTTCTAATATGATGTTTACGAGGGCAACAAGAGCTCCCACGAAGTGCGAAGCAGGATATTCGACAAACAGTCGGGGCATATGATCAGGTAATGAATGTTCATAGATACTCTAATTGATAATTGGTCTGGGTGTGCTATGTGCTACATGGGATGACTGTGGTATAGTGAAATTCTGCGTGATATGATACATTCTGCGAAACCCTAACAATCTGGCGTCCTCGGGATCACGCTTGATAGTGAGCATAGCGGGAGTGCTCGCGCAGACGATGCCCGTATTTGATGAGGAGCTAGAGAAGCGAGTCAGCTTTGCATTTCCATGAGAGATAGATAGATGACTGACGAAATACACAGGCATGAGCGCGATCGAGATCCCCGCCAGCAACGACGACCCGCCGCCAAGCCCAAGCCTTTGGAAGAACGCGCGCCCAAAGAGTGGGAACACGCTCGCCATCGACGAGCGGAAGAGGTCATTCCCCGCGAGCACGGACGCCGCGTGGTGTGGGTACGAGATCGAGATGTACATCATGATCGACTGGAAGGCGAGGAAAATGCCGGGGAGGTAAAGCGCCGCGGCGATGATGGGTACGATCCTGAAACGCGGATACGATTAGCTTATTGGCGACGTGAGGGGTGGTTGGGAGACTCACCAGTGTACCGAGGCACGCGAGGCCCAGCCGAAGATGAACAGTGACACGGGAATGAAAATGCTCGCCATGAGGCCGATCTCGAGGCGGGCTTCGGGGGCGAGGTTGGGGTTGCGTGCCATGCGCGGCTCCATGTGGTAGCGGTTGTACAGGGCATAGACGGTGTACTGAGACATGTGTTAGTTTGAAATCATCGAACGACGCACAGGGAGACTTACTGTGATCGATCCAGTGACGACGAACGCTACGAACGGAAGACTGCCGACGCCCAGGTTGAAGTGGTAGATATCATTGAACACCAGCGGAAACGCTTCGAACTGTAAGTGCGCATCAGTCAACCGCGACTATATCCGAAAGGAAAGAAGCATACCCAGAGGTAGAACACGGAGTAGACGAGCCCAATGAATACATTTGCGAACAGCAGCGCCGGCTCTGCGGCCAGCAGGAACGGTTGCACCAAACTCTCGTACACGAACGTCTTCGTGCTGATTTTGGCTTGATCGATCTCGCTCTGGCTGCGCAAGTTTGGGTTGCCCGTGAGCTTCCTGAGGCGGCGCGCGCGCTTGAGGAGAATGTTGGCTTCCAGTGTCTCAGGGAGCAGCACAGCGAGGAAGAGGAAAGCAAAGCCGCTTATCCACATCAGCTCGTAGATGGGCCACTTCCAGCCATTTGCCTGCGCGGCGAAGCCACCGATGACGGGTCCGACTGAAAGCAAATGTTAGAGGGGACATGCGCATATATGGAGAGGGGGCGTACGGATGGGGCCAGCAACGGCGCCGAGAGCCCAAATGCCAATGACGTATGGCAGCGCCTGCGGTGGGAAGATATCACCCATTGACGCACCCTACGAGTATACGAGACGTGAATACAGCGATACGTGCGAGAGCGCAAGAAAGACGCACCCCAGTGGCAAGGGCTGGACTGCCGACGAATCCACTCAAGAACCGGAAGGCCAGAACTGTAGACGAGTTCGGGGCCTCGATGATGGCGGTGTTGAAAAGCAGGAAGGCGGCGAGGCCACCAATGTAAACCGGATTGCGCCCGATGGACGCCATGTCTTGCAGTGGTGCGAGGAACATGGGCCCCATTCCGTATGCGAGCACGTAGAGCGTGAGGCCGAGCGTCGCGCGTGTTTGCGATATGCCGAAAGAGACCATCAGGGATGGTATTGAGGACGTGTAAATGGCGGAGCCGACGTATACTGCAAAACGACTGGTGAGCCCGCGATGCGAGGATAGGTCTGAAAAGAAAGCCAACCTGAGAATGTAAGAAGGGAAATGGAGAGCGCGACGAAGGATCTTTTGAAGAGTGACCAGTTCCTAGAAGGGTCGATGAGTCCTGGAAGTCGCCCCGATGGCAACGAAGCATACCTTGGGTTATCTTGGTCGTCCGGCCCATACCACCCTACAAGATTAGGATCTTGTTCTGTGACCTGTTCAGGATGCAGCTTGGCGATGGCCAGCTCGTCTCGGACCTTCTCCAAGTCCGGATTGCCCCCTTCAGGAGCCGCGTTGGTGAGAGTTGGGGCCGCAAACTCGGACAAGGACTTCTCGACAGAAACAACCTTCTTCAGGTCAGGTGGTGATGTATCGCCAACGACAGTTGTACGAGATCCACTACGAGAGATGCCGTCGGAGCGGAGGTGTGCTGGAACGACGAAATCGTTGCGTTGGTCGGCGTAAGGGAGGACGCGCCCGCCAGAGACGAAATTGAGAAATTGGCCAACAACGGAGTCACGCAGGAGGTCCGACATTGCTGGAGAAGCTGGGGTGCGGGCTTTGAAAGGTGATGATGCATTTGTTCCATTTTTTCGAGTGCTTTATGTTCGCAGTTTACAGAGCTGACTGACCCACTCGCGCATTAGAAATTCACGTCCGGTCTCAGCGCTCTCTTTACCAAGCATGGCCTTGACCCTGACAAACGGTGCAGCAAATTCGGTGACAAAGCGACTGGGTTCGGGAAATGAGTCATGTCAAGATGCAACCTTGCATCGATGCTGTGGCGTACCTTGGCCTCTTATCTTTGATAAAGATCTCCGAGTCCTCTGTACTTCACAGCGATTCCGAGTCGATGAGAGATGGATCAGGGTGGACACAAAAGGAAGGGCTGTTGACAAGCTGTCGATCAAGCGGGCTCAATACAATTGTGCAAACTTCCAAGCCACCCGGACTCGAATGTACCAGTCAGGGAACAACATTTAGCTTCTCGTCTATCTCTTCTCGGAGTACTTCCATTATTTTGTGAGTATAAATCTGGATTAGGATGTAAAAAAACCGACACCCACAGCGATTTGGGGGTGGCATATGCCGGGGTTCCATATAAAAACTATGTGGTTTCTCAGGAAATCGAAAGCGGGTGACACTTTAGGATGCCAGAGAGATATGGTGAGAGAAATGATTGGCTAACTTGGGCAAAACTGACGCGAGGCGTGTTGGTGATTTAGAGAAAGACAAAGCAAAATATTTGAGCTTGATTGGCTATATCTTGAGAAGCGTTTTGCAGGTGGTGCTTCGGCCTCAGACACAGGCTTGGGCCCGGCTTGAAAGTTGATGGGCTCGGGCTTGAGATTATTTCAAGCCCGGCCTGCTCATCAGGCTCGGGATGACGCCAGAATTGGGTCGCGTGACCTAGAATCTGCGTATGAGCGCGTCAGCAAACTCCAAGCAAGTTCAACTTGCTGTCGGTGTGATCTCCTCGCCGCTTCTACTTGAAATATGGACGTGGCATTGCATATTGAAGACGGTAATTGCAAGCACGTAGTCTATATTTCCGTAAGCGCAAAGCAGGGTAGGAAACATGATACGGTATGGGTATGCAGAGTCCAGGCAGTGTATGGTGGCCATCCTAAATTGATGTTATTTGTACAGATTTTAGGGTACATAGGCAATTCACACAAAGCAAAATTTGAACGGTTCTTATCTTGAGTATTTTAGTTATCAGATGCACTTTTAATTGGCATTGAGACAGGCAGAACACGACCTCGAGCCCAAACCCGACCGGCTTGACCCACTTGTGAATCCTCTGGGTATGAGTCATCAGAATTACGAGGTAACCGATCGGCCCCCACCTCGAACAATCTATATATTCAAGCTGCAAAATTGCGAATAAGTCATCAGAAACTCCATAAAATTCCTTCAATCTCATATATAATGGCTGACAAGATCATCGTGCTTATTACCGGCATGTTGCAAAAACATACATGCCTACCATGTGATGCTAATCACACCTCCAGGCGCCAACGCTGGCGTGGGCTTCGAAGCCGCGAAGAACCTTCTTCTATCTTCTTCAGCATACCACGTCCTCATCGGTAGCCGTGACTCCGCCAAAGGCGCTGCTGCCGCCGAGTCCCTCTCCTCCGCATCAGGCATCAGGGGCACCACGACGCCCCTGCAGATCGATGTCACCGACGACGCCTCTGTCAACGCCGCCGTCGCGCACGTGCAGGCCACCTATGGCCGCCTCGACGTGCTGGTAAACAACGCCGGCACCACTGGCATCGCGTCGAACCCCGCCGCGGCGTTGAACCCCACCATCGCCACCACGCGCGCGGCGCTGAAGGAGATCCTCGCAGTGAACGTGTACGGCGCGGTGAGCACCACTGAGGCATTCCTTCCGCTCTTGCGCAAGTCTACCGCGGGCGCACGCCTCGTGTTCGTGAGCTCGAGCCTGGGCAGCATCTCCCAAGCGGCGGACCCGACGAGCAAGTACTACAACCCCCGGGGCGGCGAGTATAGGGCGAGCAAGGCGGCGCTGAACACGCTCATGGTGCAATATGTGGCGAAGCTGAGGGGCGAGGGTGTGAAGGTGTTTGGTGCGGACCCGGGGCTGAACGCGACTAACTTGACGGGGGATGCGGAGAGCTTGAGGAAGAGGGGCGCGGTGGAACCGAGTGTGGGAGGGGAGAGAATTGCGACTGTGATCAAAGGAGAAAGGGACGCGGATGTCGGGAGGGTATGTGGAGAGTACGGGGTGTCGCCCTGGTGAAGGTCATTCAACCGTTGATTGAGGTAGTGAAACTGTGCGGCAGAAGATATACTATATTCATGCCCTGTGTTGCTTATAGAGCACATGCTGAATGCCACAAACAAGACTAGTACTCATACCAACTCTCGTTTTTCCAAGTCTCTGACAGACTTTCTCCAGATGGCCTGCTTCCCGTCTGTCTTGGATTAGAATAAAGGCGTACTAACAACGTTCTAAGCTTGCATCTCACTCGACGGGAGCAGCTGGCGGATGGTGTAAGAAAGTTTGGGACGAATATTAGCTTTTCATTTTGGACCTGGGCGGTGAGCGCTGAGCGCTGAGCATCGAGCAATGAGCTCTCTGTTTCCGCACTGTATGCTGAGTCAGAGAATAGAAGCATTCCACAGTTCGTCGGCGTTTCATTGGCGGCGATAGTCATGTGAACGGTGATAAGAGAAAACAGTGTCGATCAGACTGCGATCAAGTACTTGGAGCGAGTAGGTACGAACATTAGAGCATAGAGGCGCAGTGTGAGTCAGCAAGCTACTTTCGAATCCGATATCCGAAGAGGCGCTCCGGACTTTCACTTGCGATCGCGAGAGCGCTCATTCACAGCGACCACCATGTCGCTGAATTTGCACTATGTGTCGACGAATCCTAGAGCCAGATCCTACTTCGCAACTACCACCCCTGGTGCTTGTGGAATTCAGTCTCCGCGACGCTGCCGTACTGTCGGTCGACTTACAACTCCGTGGCGTTTAATTTGACAGTAGTGACACTCAGGTACTTGGACGCGAGAATAGGCACCACCTCGGAGCGCTGATCATCCCAATCGGAACACTGAACGCTGAGAATATCGGGACAGAAAACATGCGCCTAGGAGCTGCAGGGCTCATGTTGTTTGAGTTTTCTTCTACTTTCATCCGCCTAGCCAACGAAAAGGTCAAGGAGCGAATTGTCGGAGTGCCTATCGCTAAATGCCACTTTTAACAGAATTTCTGGAAGTCCTTCCGCGCTTGAGGTTCCTAGCTTGTCAACAGCCAACGACAGAACCCAAAACCTATGAATTTATGATCACGTACATTCTCCCCATGGCGCAAGTGCCGCTTTCTTTCTTCCGACTTGCCTTGGTCCTGGCCCTGGGCGTCTACCGGAATCTCATAGGCACATCTAGCTATTGCGGGTTGCTCCTTATGCCAACTATGTGCCGCTGTCAGGCCTCTGCCGGGAAGTTCGAGGCACGACGATGAATGTATTGCACTTGTACTGGGTTCCTGTGTGTCTTGGTCAGAGGACGTGCGATATGCCGACGCCGATGTCAGCCCGTATGCAGGCCTCAGTGTCTGGACCTCGACGGATGTTCAACTCAGGGTCCCGACTCCCCTCTTGTGACCAGACAGATCCAGTATCTCTCCTGTCGCGAAACATATAAAGAGTAGGCAGATTTTCGCTTGAAGCCCCAGTTCTCACCACTTCACCGCCTTGCAGCACTACTTCACTCTTCATCAACTTCGCAGTATCCAATCTCAACAGCATCATGTTCACCACCAAAACCACCACTCCCGCTGCTCCCGCTGTCCCTTCGGGAAAAGCGTCTCCCGCCCCAGGCAAAACCTCCCCCGTTCCCTCACCCGCGAAGGCTGCGCCGGCCAAATCGTCGGTACATTCGTGGCTTCTTCTAAACGCGATATTAACAAGTTTACTGTATTTAGCCACGAGGAACTTAAAGTCAAAACCTCTGCAGAAAGCCTCATAGCTGCCCAGCTGACGCGGTCCGTCAGCACCAGCTCTGCTGTCTCCACAACCATGACGGCTGTCGAGGATACAAGTTTCTCTAGCACTTCTTCAACTTTCAAGAAGGAGACTCTCATTCGAAGGAGGTCAGTATTCCCACCCCACGCCGACTTGATGTTGTATCATTAACGTTGTCTGTTATGCTTCTAGGACTATGACCATGCCTTTCGTCGAAAGCTGCCGTAGGTGGGAGCTCAAGGGATCGATCCTTCACCTCGAGTGTCTCCTGGCCGACGGCCATACCTGGAAAGAGACCACTTTCGATCTCAACTCCTGCATCGGAAACATCGACGGCCAGCTCACCTGGGATAAGAAGGACTTCCTGAAGACTTCGGAGCACCACAAAGCGCACCTCGAAGGCGCCTTCCTTGTCGCCCGATGCCAAAGAGCGCAAAGTGCGGCCTACGTAGACAGCCGCCTCGACCTCGCCACCCGCCTTCGCAACGACAACGGCGTCATCGTCCTCATCGCCCACAACGAGAAGCTCTCCATGATGCTCACCGAGGTCCCCTGGATGAAATTCAGAGTTGTCGCTGAGCCCGACTTCAGCGTCTTCACCACGCACCCGGTCATGCGAGAGACAATGACTAGGATCGCGGAGACGACCGTGGAGCATGTCACCAAGCAGATGGCGTCGATTATCGCTGTGGCAATTGCGGAAGCGACGGTGGTGGTGACCGCAAGTGCCATGGAGCATGTGTCGCAGAGCATGGAGGTCATGTTGTCGAGCATCGGCGGGGAGACGGTGGCGGATATTGACCATTCGGCATCACATGCGGGCCATTTGCACACCCTTGGGAAGGGACACCATATCTCGCTGGCACCGGGCAAGCAGTTGACGTTGTAAAAAGATATATCGATACGCTTTTTGATAGGCCTGGTATCATTTTCTCTGGATATATGTACTCGAGTAATACCTCTGGACTTTGTTGTTACACTCATCTTGTTATTTCTGTTCTAAATCACTGTGACGTTGTGCTTCTTCCTCCCGGTCAATCACAGCGAAATTATGAATTACAACAAGCCCTCTTCTTTACACCGTATAGAATTCTCAAGAATTCTCCAGCCATCCAACTATTCAAAGAAGCAACTCTAACCGCAGCTTGAAAGTGAAAGACTTAGCAAAGACTCAGTGAAACCAACTTGCGGCGACTTGGACTCGTGGGCAGCAGCCACAGCCTCCGAACTTGCACGTGGCAGGATATCACTTCGACTCACCACCATCATTATAACTCAAAAACGCTTGCTCTTGCTCTTGCTCGTCGCCTGCATTAGCCATGGCGTCCAATAAGAACAAGCTGGCCTTCCTGTCCATGCCGGCCCCGGCATCATATGTCGCTGGTCTGGGTCGAGGGTGCGTTTCTGTAAAACTATCCATTGCATTTTAAGCTAATGGCAAGCGTCCAGAGCATCAGGCTTCACCACCCGATCGGATATTGGTCCTGCCCGAGAAGGGCCCTCTGCGGAAGTTGTTGCGTACGTCTCTATCATTTTGCTCGAACCCATTAAACCAAAACGGTCTGACGAGTAGGGAACAGAGAAGCGCAGGCAAAGCGCGGCGAGGAGGCCGAGGTTGACCCGGAACAGTACCAGGACCCAGACAATGAGGTTGGGCTATTCGCGGGAACGACGTACGAGCAGGATGACGAGGAAGCGGACAAGATCTATGACACAGTCGACGAGAACATGGACGCGCGGCGCCGCGCGCGCAGGTGCGTGCTCCTGGTCAGTTCTTCGTATTCTCATATTCACTCTGTCTTCATCCTTTTTTCCATGCAGGGAAGCAAGAGAGAAGATTGAGATGGACCGGCACCGCGCCGAGCGGCCCAAGATCCAGCAGCAGTTCGCAGATTTGAAGCGTGGACTCAGCGCCGTGACTGACGAGGAGTGGGAGAACATCCCAGAAGTCGGCAATCTCACTAGGAAGAAACGCAGAAGGGAGGAGCGTGCCTTTGCGGTTCCGGACAGTGTGCTTGTGGGGGACAGGGGGAAGACGGAGTATGCGAATGCCATACAAGATGATGGAGGCGTGACGCCAATGAATGGGGTGGAAGAGACGAACTTTTTGGAAATCGGGCAGGCGGGCAAGAAGATTTTGAGTCTGAAGCTTGATCAGGTACGTTTAGTTTGATGTTTGGGGGTTTGGTTCGTTATAGGCTTCGCATAAACTTCATTCTTGCGAAAGCCTCGGAGACGGCATTACCCTCCCGATGAGAGGGAATGCTCGTTGGTCTTATCCCATCTATACAAGGGCATTTGCTGCTCTTTTATCTTCTTATAATCTCCTCCATTCCAACAAATGACTAACATCACATTTCCTCAGATATCTGGCACCCAAACCTCCACCACTTCCGGTACCTCCACCTCTGTGGACCCCACCGGATACCTAACCTCCCTCAACAGTGTCGTGACCAAGTCCGATGCGGAGATAGGCGATATCAAGCGCGCACGCATGCTCTTCGACTCCCTCGTCAAATCAAATCCGAAGCATGGGCCCGGATGGATCGCAGCTGCATGCTTGGAGGAGCATGCAGGTCGCATGGTCGCTGCGCGGAAGATCATTAAGCAGGGGTGCGAAATGTGTCCAAAAAGCGAGGATGTGTGGCTGGAGGCTGCGCGGCTCCATGTGAGTATCTTCGCCTATCTTCAGGGGTGTATGCTGACTGAATTCTGGTGGTAGAATAATGACGATGCGAAGGTAATACTCGCAAACGCTGTGCAACACGTCGGGCAGAGCGTGAAGATCTGGATGGCGGCAGCAGACCTCGAGCACGACGTCAAAGCCAAAAAGCGCGTGCTCCGAAAAGGTGCATCTCCTACTTTACTTTTCTTCATGTCGCTTACCCCACCTTCTAGCCCTGGAACACATACCAAATTCCGTCCGGCTCTGGAAAGAAACCGTCAACCTTGAATCCTCCCATCAAGATGCGCGTATCCTCCTCTCTCGCGCAGTCGAGGTCATCCCCCTGTCAGTCGAGCTTTGGCTCGCGCTCGCACGCCTCGAGACCCCAGAGCGCGCGAAAGCCGTGCTCAACAAAGCGCGAAAAGCCGTCCCTACCAGCCACGAGATCTGGATCGCCGCTGGACGCCTGCGCGAGCAGCAAGGCGAGACCTCGCAGCTCGACCGCACCATCGAGACAGGTGTCAAGGAGCTTAAGAAGCACGGCGTGCTGCTGACAAGAGAGCAGTGGCTGAAGGAGGCGGAGCGCTGTGAGAGTGAAGGGAGCCCACTGACATGCGAGGCGATTGTGAAAGCAACAGTGGCGATGGAAATTGAAGAGGAAGACCAGCTGGACACGTGGGTAGGGGACGCAGAGGGTGCCGAGGGAAGGGGAATGGTGGGAACCGCGAGGGCGGTGCTGGCGTATGCACTGAAAGTCTTCCCAGATCGCAAGAGTTTATGGAGAAGGGCCGCAGATCTCGAGAAAGCGCATGGCACAAGGTGCGTTATCCGTCTTTGCATTCTCAAGAGCTCTATTTACTTGGCGGTTGTAGGGATTCCCTAACGGCTGTACTCGACCGTGCGGTGCATCACTGCCCGCAAGCGGAAGTCCTCTGGCTCATGTCCGCAAAGGAAAAATGGCTCGCAGGCGATGTACCTGCTGCTCGTGGAGTGCTCGAGCGCGCGTTCGTTGCAAACCCAGAGAGTGAGCAGATTTGGCTCGCAGCAGTTAAGCTCGAGGCGGAGAACGGCGAGCTTGGCGTCGCCCGCGAGTTGCTCGTACGCGCAAGGACGGTCGCCGACACCGAGCGGGTGTGTCTACTCCCTCTTTCCCTTCATGTCCGACTCTAACTCACGCACATATTACAGATATGGATGAAATCAGCGGTATTCGAACGCCAGCGTGGGCACACTGACACTGCGCTGGAGACGCTTGCCACGGCTTTGACCAAGTTCCCCAAGTTCGCGAAGCTGTATATGATCCAGGGTCAGATCCACCAGGCCGCGCACAAATACTCCCTCGCCCGTGCCGCTTTTGCCGCGGGAATCAAAGCATGTCCAAAGGAAACGACCTTGTGGGTGCTTGCGAGTCGGCTCGAGGAAGCGGACGGGAAGAGCATCAAGGCTCGTGCGCTGCTCGATAAAGCACGTCTCGTCAACCCCGCTAGCGAGGAGCTATGGGTGGAAGCTGTCGGTGTGGAGGAACGGTCGGGTTCGCCGCAGCAGGCGAAAGCATTACTGGCACGCGGACTGCAAGAATGCCCAACGAGCGGGCCGCTGTGGGCGCTCGCGATCTGGTCCGAGCCAAGACCGACAAGAAAGAGCCGAAGTGTGGACGCGCTGAAGAAGAGTGCTGATAACCCAGTGATTATATGCACAGTAGCACGGCTATTCTGGGCAGAGCGAAAGGTGGAGAAGGCGCGCCAGTGGTTTGGAAGAGCAGTCGCTACAAATCCTGATCTGGGCGATTCATGGGGGTGGTGGTTGAGGTTTGAGCGACAACATGGGACGCCAGTTAGTTTCCGAACCTTCCCCTTCTTTGACATTAGAGCTGACACTTGTGCTCAGGAATACCAGGCCCAAGTCGTCGATAAGTGCGTGGCAGAAGAGCCACATCATTCGCCGGTGTGGCAGTCCATCGCAAAGGATGATAAGAATGCGGGCAAGAGCGTAAAAGAGATCCTGGAGCTGGTTGCAGACGCGTTGGAGCAATCATAGGGTCATGTCCGCTCATTACACAGCATGCTAATCTCATATTTGTTTCATGTTGGGTTGTATGTTGTATACTGTCTGTGATCGTAATGCTAAACTTATGAGTACCAACATCATCATGTCCGTATCCCGCACTGCTCCTGCAGGTTCTGCAAGTGAGAATAAGAAATTTCTACTTCTGAACGAGGATCAGATCTATCAGATGCATAGACGTTTGCGAGCGGAAACAGGATGGCAATTTGGGGAACGTGGCGTGAGGGCATCATAATGGCGATCGCCGGATCCCGATGCCCCTCGTGACTCTTGCTTTATTGCTGTTCTTGAACCTCGTTGCGCCATTCGTTTGGTCCTCAGGCTTACCTGCTGGTGGCCATGCCTGCCCTTTCGTCAATTCCGAACGAACTCTTGATGGAGATTATAACCTGGCTCCCTCTCAAAAGCCTCATTGCCGCCCAAGGCGTAGACCAGCACTGGCGGCGGCTTACATCCCTTGCAGTGATTATGCCTGCACGGCGGGTCCTCCTTAATCTGTACCTGCAGGCGATCGCACGGGACGATATAACGTCCCTCATTGCCAGCATGCGTGCGCATATTCGCCCATTCGATCGGTCATCTTATGTTACGGCGCTGGTCACCAGGAATGGCGGGGTAGACCTCCCTGAAGAGTTTCGAATGTGGATACTGGAGTGGCCAGCTGGTGTGATGGGGTGGATATGGCCGGGCTTCGAGGATGAGGCGCCCGATACAGCAGCAATCATGGACACGCAGGGCGTGAATCGGCTGTCCTACCGGTACCCCTACGTTGAAGAAGTTGTCATCTTCGAGATCATGGATGCAGAGGGGAGAAACCCGAGATGCGAGAAGGCACATGTTAAAGCGCTGGAGATCTATAAGCGTTTCCCTCGGTCAGATTGGTTGGTGATGAGTGGGACGCGACAGCACATGCTTGGCACCGTGCAGTCCATATCAGCGTACCAAAGTACGTTGGAGGGGGCGGCGCTGTTGAAAGTAATTGAAGAGATGGAGCGATTTAGGTGTTCAGGATGGGTGGAGTGGTTATCAAGGCAGCTGCGAGATACGGTCGATGGGCAACAATAATCTCTGCCGGTGTCTTTGTTCTAATTGTGAGTGACATTTCAGCGCCTGTTCATCGATAACTCACCTAATCGGTATCATCGTTTCAAGATAATATATCACCAGGGACCCACAATCTCACCATATTGTGTGCACTAGCATGTAGATGGCAAACGATACATTAAAAACCTAGAAAACACCCCTGCGCTTACGCCTCTGCTTTGATACACTCACCCTGAGTCTGCGTATGGTAACTTTTCTCTGAATAATTCGCTCAGTATCTTGAGTTCCAGCGACTCGCTGGCGAAATTCGTGATCTAGAACCCCATTCGATTACATGTAACCAGTCTGCCATTGTACGCGCCTTGGCGTGATATCATTATCCAAGCACAATGTCTACCAGGAGTGTCACTTGGATCGATCCAGCGCTTCCAACAAGTAAGGGCACATGGAAACTGCTGGTCGTTGGGGGGATGGAGTTCACCGAGAATGATGTGGTCGTTCGCCAATCACAAGATTGCCGCCAGATGCCTAAGTGTGTTTAGAACTTATGTCTTGTTAGATACCCAAAGCTTGCAAGATACTCACATAAATTTTGCTGCCTGCTGCCGCGGTCACTTCATAGCAGATCAATGTATCAGTGTTGGTACTGCACTCCTCGTAACCTTGGAGGTAGGCGAAGTTGCCAGTGGGGGGTGAAAGTACGGAATGGGTAACAAAAATTGGGTTGGTGGTGAAGTTTCCGTAGCTGTTGACACAGCCGATCTGAGTGGATCC
The DNA here is from genome assembly GCA_014898675.1 of Athelia sp. TMB. Classification (NCBI taxonomy): domain Eukaryota; kingdom Fungi; phylum Basidiomycota; class Agaricomycetes; order Atheliales; family Atheliaceae; genus Athelia; species Athelia sp. TMB. The sequence continues at coordinate 113,088 of JACXVL010000124.1, read as the reverse complement.
TTCAAGTTCGTACACCAGGAACTCTTGGGTTCCGGGAAGGGTAGTGCTACCAACAGGAATAGCAGATACTAAGGAGGCAATAGCAGGACGGCGGGAAGAATGATAGAGAACACGCTTCGTAAGCTGAAAGGCTTATCAATAGAGTAGAGGGAGAACGAGAAGAACGAGAGAGTACTGAGCTGGGGTGAATGACGTGTGTGAATTCTGCTCACAAAACAAAAGGTAAGTAACCGCGTTCTGGATTGCCTCCGTGTAATTCTCTCGCTGACAACTAAGGCGCGAATCCACAAGTAGCCGACGAGCTTTGACAGTGTATTGATAAGAATTGCCAGCAGTCAAAATACCATCAGCGTTCTTTTGAGTCCACTCCGCGCTCTGGTACCGCTGCGTCTAGCACGATCCCGGGTTTAGGTTAACTTTTGATACGGGTAGCAAGCATTTCGACGGCAACAATAGCACAGGGAATCAAGTTAGTCGTCATCTAGAACAAGCTAAGATAAATAAGCAAGATGGGGGATACACTGTACATTGCCGCACGAGATCAAATAGCTCACGCTGCTGGCGTGTTGGCACTTAAATTGATGACGCTCGGGGGTGTTGAATACTCCAGGGATTTACCTTTCCCATCGAGCGCCGAGCGGAACAAGTGCATGTTATAGGTTAGAAGGAACGTCCTGTTGCCGATTACCCTTAAGCAAGGTCTAGAAATTAGCCCATAGCCCCGCATTTGAGTCTTATGAGACAACTAAGCAACGTCGCTGTTATACATTACTAGCAGAATATTAATCCAAGAACAAAGGGGGTTGCATGATATCCGATATCCGATGCCTGCTCGTTGCGAAGAGTCAATTGACAGAGCCTGACAGCCGTGTTAGCAATCTTTGGTGGAATGATTTCTGAATGCCCCAGAGAACCTGCAAGGCAAGAGCACGTGGCTCATTTCAGCAAGTAGAGACCAGTGAGTGCTTTCGTACTTCCCTCGAGAAATTGCCAGCGCATAGATAAGAACAGTCCACCACCACCGTGCTTGTTATGTCTGCGCTCCAATTTGCTGCTGGGCGACTCAGCCTGATGTGATGTAGTCATCCGCTGGCAAGTTATACAAAGATGGAAGGGTTAAATTTTCCGTATATAGAACATGAGAAAGAGAAAATTATGCAGCTGAGTGGCGAGGAAGGAGGAAAATGCTATGAAACGCCAACAAAACAAAAGGCAACGGAGATATTAGGTAAGCTAGCTCCAGATCTTAAGCTTGCAATGCTCGGTGGCTGTACACTTTTCGTGTTGAACCACAATCAGCCAATTATCACAACTAAGAACAGTTATGCGTTGGCTTCAAAAGCTCTGACTACTCTATACTCTACAACCGATTTGATTTTGCAATATTCATCAATCCTGTCATCACATTTCTTGCTCCCGGGAGGTGTTTAACTCTATGGCTGCTATCGGTCATGTCCACCAAGCTTGGTCGACCAACTTCACGGCAGAATAGCTGGAAGTAGTAGCGGGTCAGTCATCCTGTTTCGGAACTTCTATCTCCATCCCCTACAGGAGCATATCCAGGGCTGCCATCTACCCAGCCCCGTCGCTCCATCATCGATTCAAACAGCCGACTCGGGTCTCGTAGGGTAAGCATTATCATACCAATCACGTCCGCTGCTGCTGACTGGCTCTTTATCTTCGCTCTTTGGCTCAAGTGACACAGAAGCTGGCGGCGCATACGGACTCTTGCGCGCCACATGTATCGTGATTGGCTCTCAGTAGGTAAACGGCTCCGCAAGCTGGTCAGGTGGCTCTTGCATCGCGCTAGGCACTGAGCAGACCCTATTTGAATTGTAAATTTCCTTTTCGACGTTCTTTGCACTGTATAACGGTTACCAATAGGCTTCTGGTCCTCTCGTCATAAGTTAGTGTCATTCGCCATTTATTATTGATTCACTATCTAATCTTTCTGCCACGCCGGTCAAGCACCTGCTCTCTTCGGAAATTCTACGCCGAGTATACGCTCATTCGCGAGGTGACATACGTCAGTATACACGTTCCTGAGGCGCACTCGCGCCACTGGAGTGACCGTGTTCGCGACTAGGGGCTATTGGGTGTGTACATAAGGGTTCTCGCCGATCATGAGTTGAACTGTACCCATCAGACAACCATGGGTAATTCCCAGTCCTCGCCCCCGACTGAACCTCCCCGCCCACCTTCCAATCTTCGAAACAATACCACATTCCCGCCGTTTGCCGATCTTCCTCACGAGGATAACGAGGACGATCGCTATTTTGCTGACTCGTCAAAATCACCGCCTACACCCAAGTGCCACTGGTGCTTCTTTGGCGAGATCACCTCAAGCGTCATCTATAGAAATCGGCTCAGGCTCGCTGTGAAAGATGAGGTCGGAACGCTGTTCCCAGTGCACTTCTACACCAACGACCGCGGAGTTGGCCAGAAGGCGCACTGCCGCAAGGGAGACACTTTTGTAGCGCTATACGCGATGCAGCACAATTTCAGCGATGGAACTGTAGGGATCCGAGTTAACGAAGGCGATAGGGTAAAAATACTTCCGTACTCAATGGATGAATTGCTCCAAGCCAGCGATGCTATTTTCGATCCAGAGAGATTGGAGAAGTGCTCCGTTTGTGGCGCAAAAAAGGATGGGTTGGAGGTGAAGGAGCTTGAGACGTGCAATGGGTGCAAAGTTCCTTGCTATTGCGGCGAGGTGTGTACCGGCACCCGTACTTCTTTCCCCAACAAACTCAAACCTCCCCATAGCAATGTCAAAGCAAAGACTGGTTGGGCCCGCATCAAAATTTGTGCAAAATCATCGTGACTTTGCTGTGGTTCACGGTTAAAGACTGGGAGACGTTCAGCACTTACTTCGAATTCTCTGATTCATAAGGATACGACTTTCGCATGTAACGTACGTCTTCAATTGAAGGAATCTTCCAAGCGAGAACTCTTTGAAACCAGACCCCAATGTAATCTTACGTCTTGCAGCAGTATATAGTGAAAGGATCGATATTAGGACTCCGTATGCGGTACAATGTGTGACAATTGAAGGGGTGAGTAAAAATTCATCTAGATAAGCGATGGGTAAAGTACGGTGTACATAATGAACGAAAGTGGCACGATACATTGCGCAATATGAGAGGCGGGCGCATGTTTGTAGAGATAATTACAGCGAGAGAGAGCGTCGACAATGATGAGTAGTAGATAGATCGAGAACGCGAGAAGATAGCATATTAGATGAGAGGTTCGGGCTCTCCGAGTATCTGGCGTAGCCTGAGTTTTGCCTTGTCCGGCAGGTCAATTTTCGAAGGCTGAATATAGAGGGCTCTGAACAGAATGAGTAAGAGGACACGAATCTTCAAAGTCGGAACATACTTTGCTTCGACCAATGCCTTCCCCGAGAGATCCTCCAGAACGCCTTCAACCCACGCTTTCCTACCCTCTTTGCGAGCTACCGTGGTCCTGATGGCCACAAACTGATCCGCACGCGTCTGAGAACGGTATTCCACAGTCATACTAGCAGTAAAGCCGACCCCTCCGGGCAGGCTTAGTACTCCGGTTCTGCCCAGTGCCTCGTCCAACAGTGCCGCCAACATTCCACCATGCACAATGCCATCGTGACCGCATAGGTCGCGTCCCAGGTGGACGAGCACCAAGCTTTCACTTTCATCCCTACGGACGCGCACGAGCGCGGGGAGAGCGAGCTTGCCGGGGCCCCGCAGTGTGCCGGCAGTGAAGGTGTGCGCGCGAATGGCTGGCGGAAGCGATGCGTAGGGCCGGGTTTCATACCATTCATGGGCATCCGGACGAGCGCGGTGGTCAGAGAGGAGAGGCAGAGATTGAAGCGCGGACTCTAGGGCATGGGCGTAGGTTGAATCCTGTGGGTGGGGTTTAGGTGAGTGGAAAGCAGTGTTGGTGCCAGTAGAAGTCGACGTGGAATGGGCAGGGCCAAAGGTTCCTGAGTATCTAACAGTGGCTAAGAGACACAGTCTGCTCAAGGTTTTCGCAGCATTGAAGTCCAAACATACCAATAGTGAGCGGCGCAAATACGCGAGTTGGGCTAGCAAGTCCTTTGATGGTTATCAAGGGGCTTGAGGTTCGGAATGATCTCATTGCGATAGACAAAGTGCGAGCGTTCATATCTCAGTAAATAAGGAGCAGAAAAGAGCGTGGTGGAGTCGGAAAGAAAGGCGTTGTCTAAATACCAGCAAAAGGTCGCAGGTCAATACATATGGGCGCTAATCCATTTGCGATCTGGACTTTTTAACTTTCTCGTGGCGTTTTAGATAGCTACTTAGTTACCGTGTATGGCAGAGCACGATGAAGACGCACTCAACTTGTCATTGCAAAAGCCTTTCTTGAGTCTGCGCTCAGGATATTCCAGAATCAGCATTTGATGCAGCCTCAGGTAAGGTTTCTTGCCGGTGAATGGCGGGACGATAACAATGGCATATTTAGACACATATGTATCTGTTATGCAGGCTTCTCAGCGGAGGACGCTTGTGGCATCAGACGCCACTGATTTCATGAAAGGAGCATGAATAACATTGCGCTACATATAGAAAATCGACCATCCAACAGCTTGTGGCCAGCGAACAAGCCCTTTAAATTTTGAAACACGTCTCCCCAGCAATTTCTGCGCCTCCGCCACAAGTCGCGTGCGCGTCGGCACTTTTCTACAACGTCAATTTGTCCAGTAATATTTTAGCTAGCGGGACGAGATATCGCCAGCGACCACTTGAGACGCAACAAGAGACGACCATAGTAATATCTAGGAGGAGTTCGTTGTAAAAAGGTGGTGGAGTCTGAATCCAGTGGCATGATCGCTATAGCTAGTGGTGGTCCGTGCGTAAGTCCCATACCAGCGTCAATTCCCAATTGCCTTCTTTGGTCCCGCCATTCGCGACTCACAACGTTCGCAAGTCATAAATATGCGATAGATACACAAGCATACACATGCAAATCTCGAGAATACCCCTGCCTACTCCCGAGTCTCTTGCGCATCGTGCTCGAATCGCTGACCTGGTTTCTCCTTTGCGACGCGTCCGTCCTCGTGTTCCGTTTTACGAGCTCGCAGCCCATCGGCTCCCAACTTTATGGACTTTGTATCGCGGATTGCTTAGAGACGCCCCCGGGGAAAACGTATGTTTACCTTTTCGTTATCTACCTATAGTTGATTTATCGACTTTCAAGATCAGGTTTAGAGTACGAACGCTCTTTCGGCGGAACGAGCACCTTACTAGCCCAACGGCTACTCGAGTAGAGCTATTGAGAGGGCATAAAGTGCGTGATATTCCATCTCAATCAAGCGTATCTAACGCCTGTGGGTATAGTGGCTCGACGCGTTTCAAAAGGCACGCCAAGGTGATACGCGGCTACAAGGCATCCTAGCAAGATACGACAAGCTGCTGCATGCCAAGCGAGAAAAGGAGCGATGGAAAAAGACCTTCTTGGAAGCGTGGGTGAGTCGACCTCTGCTGTTCCTCTGTCTTCTTCCCTCATCTTGGTTGTAGAAATGGCAGCAAAAGCTGAGGAACCGGCCCATCTTGACTGGTGCCTACCTTCGTCCCACTCCCTTCAACCGGGCGTTGCCACGCCTCCAACCCCAGCCCATACACATCTCAGCGATGATACATCGACGACGAAAAGCTCGCGAACGAAGACTGGTGCAGGGAATGGAGAATGTAGAGTGGAGGAAGGACTTGAAGCGGGAAGCCGAGTTCGAGGCTGCGCTGATTCACAAGGCCCGCAGGGATGGAGTAACCATGCAGGATGTGTACTCATCCCATCTCAAAGCCTGGAGTAAGCTTTCTCAAGTCGCCTCAATGAAAATGCTGACCAGCCGTCTGCTTTACAGTTGACCCCCTCCAAGAGAAGTACAGCGAAATCATGCGCACATATCAGCTCGACGAAGAGCGCCTCCGCTCTCCCTATCCCCCGAAACTGCTGGCGGATATCAAGCAAGCTCGCCGGGAGCGTCACGCGAACAAGACACGCGAGCTGGAGCGTGAACGGCGTGGGGAGACCACTGCGCGGATGATACGCCGGCGCCGTCAGGGTCCTCCAGCGGCTATACTAAGCGCGATGAGCGAGGAAGAGCGCAAGATGGACAAAGTGGCGAGGTCCGTCAGTGAAGTGGGCTATGTCGCGCAGGTGAAGCGGAGGCTGGGCCATAAACTTCGGAATCCAGAGGCGTGGAAGAGGGAGAATGGCGCGCCTGAGGCGAGGACTGATTTGCATGAGTCCCTGGAGCGGATAAGGGATGAGAACGAACGACGCCGAAACTCTTTGGAGGATGCAAATTAAGGGCTCCTCCCTGCAATGTAAGTTGTCATCGCCCATCGCCGGAATGCAGTATCTCACGGGCTACATTGATAGTTAAATGCATTGCGCTGCCCGCATGGCTCAAAGCTCCTTATATCGCACCCACACGGCGGTTTAACATTCCAATACTCCGACCAAACGCATTGCATATGTATTCTTTCATTCAGCTACTCATTCCACCAGACTTTGCAACAACGATACGTTTCATACTAGCTTTTTCAGCCTATTATACCGGGTCTGTCGATATTAGTATCTAACTTTATTTCTCATTTTTCCGTCGGTCGTTTTGACGTCGTTTTTGTTTCTGAAGGGGCTCATCAGTAACCCGATGAGAGCTTTCAACCACATCGTCTTCTCACCTTCATCCTTCGCCGTTCTTGCTTCCGGACGGCCACAAACCATTTGTAAGATTCTTTGCATTGGTCCCAGAGATCGAATTGATCGGCTGCGGCCCCTTCTACTTCGTCATCATCCTTCCACGCTTCAATGTGCTCAAGATTGGGAAACATTTCTGAGAGCACTGCGGCCAGTAGGAATGGATTTGATATGGGGGAGCATTGCATGTTAAGTACCCGCAAATTGGTATTGCAGGGCCTTCCCGAGGATAGCGGTAGGCTGCTTTGTTCGGCTGGAAACCTCGCATCAATGGGAATTTGGAGTTTGGAAAGGTATTCCCAGCCTGCAAGAACATGCAGGCCACCCACAGTAATCTTTGAGGGCCATCTGCGCCCGTAGACCGTTCCAAGCTCAAGGTGCACAAGAGCAGGCCATGCTTGCACCATACGAGCCAAGAACATATCATCTATGTCGTGCAGAGACAGAAGCATATCGATGTGCACACTTCTCAAAAGAGGATAATCGAATAAGGGCGAAAGCAATTCTGGGTTCAGCCTTGGTGCCTCGGGACCATCCTCGTGGGTTAACAAGTCTTCAACATGCCTGATTTTTATAATTCGGAGTTCACGGTGAGAGCATTCTCCCAATGCTACAAAGAAACATCCCACTTCAGACAATGATGGTGGATTAGCCACATCAATATCGAAGTAGGTGATTGGAGCCGAATGGAGCAGTTTGACGAAGACTGATGCTGCCTTCAATGTGGGAATCGTTATGTCCACATAGTCAAGGCATACAAAAGTTCCCTGAGAAGGCTGCATTCCAAATATGGTACTATCATCGATGCTCGTTTCCAAGGTGTGCAGACCGGGTAGGCATCTAAGTGCATTGAGTGCATCGCTTCCGAGGTCCATAATCCAGGCTGCAAAGATTTCAAGCCTATTTAGACTCTGTAGTAGGTTGGAGAGCAATGGTGATAAATGATATGCCAGCAGGCCGCTGTGCATTCTTAATGTCTGTAAGTTTGGGCATTGCGACTGAATCTGAGCTAGAACTGTAGCCTGCTCTGTGGGAGACTCTCCGATATGAAACTCCAGACTTTCGAGGTTAGGGCAGAGGAAGAGACTCATATGGGCCAAGGGTCTACAAGGCTCGCAGAACCATTGAAGCCCATAGAGCTGAGGGCATATGCCGCCCTGCGGGGCAGCGCTGTGCATGGCTCGCAGAAGGTCGTGGTCAGGATTCTCCTCGTCTGAGAGTTCTATGTTTCTGATGCGCCGTGCGTAAAATCTCACCCTCCTTGGATCTCGCAGTGGGAGTGCGATGTCGGAAGCGAAGGACTATCGAGGTTGAGTTGAGTCGTTTGCGCACAACGAAGAGGCATTGAGAGCTCACAGTACATACATTATCACAGCTGTTCTGTCCAGTGTATGCAACGCAGTTCAGCAGATCCGTCACCTTGCAACTTTCCCATAGTAAATCCAGAGCGGGCTCGGAGAATATTTTGCACACAAACACGAGTGGATAAAGTTTTAATATCCTTCGAGGTGGAAGCGCGTCATTATGAGAGTCAAATATTATACTGAGGATCTCAAAGATCCGTAAGCAACGATGCATTCGCAATGGATGGATGCAGCAAAGGGGCCCGGGACAGGTGTAGTAGTGGGAACTGGGAGAGAGAGACCAACTGCGTCCGTGTCCGTTTCGAGACGCTCTCACGTGTCATTTTCTAGACGATCTCAGCAACCCTCTGTCTTTGTCTCTGTTTCTGCCTCAGTAGATCTGGGTCTACTCTCATACACCTTCAGGAGATGGCCCAAGTAAAACAGCCTCATATGAAACTCTCGGAAGTTGCATGGAAGACTGGTTTTACACGGGAACATAGTAATTACCGATTGAATTTGGATTGGATTCGGCTATAGGTATGATTTTCTTCTCAACCATACGCGCGAGAAGCTTTCCACGACGATTGAAGAAGACTTTTCTATTCAATCGCAATGAGGTTGACGATGAAGGGATTTTATGAAGACCTTTTGCACCGTTGGCGCCCGCCACCGCGTCGGCGGCCCGGACAAGGCCCGAATGATACATTGAAACACCGCCACCCGCACGCCTTCCTTGCGTCCATCATGTACACGTCTGTCCGAGCCATCAGTAGTCGTCAACTGAAACACGCTTCTGTGTGGTCGCTCGCTGCTACATCTCGATATTCCTCCCTCCGAGACTACTCTACTGTTGACTCGAACTCGCGTTCTCATCCTAAACCCGAGTCACCCGAGTCTGCTGGTTGGGCCCTCAAAGCGTTCTTACTCGGACTGGCCATTCCCAGCTTTGGCTGGGCAGTCAACAACTATCTTGCGAAATCTTCCAACAATCGGTCTTCGTCAGAATTGCAGCACACACAGTATGGATCTGCACAAGACTTCAAGCAGGCCGTCGCCGAACTACAGTCTACTTTTGCTACACATGACGGCGTAGTCTCCCTGGATCCTGCCGTTCTTCACCAGCATGGCTTCTCCGTGAACGACTACCACGATGGTATGTCTTTTGCACTATCTCCATTCACTTTGACTTAGCGCCGCTTAGGCCTCTCGCACAGTGTTGTAGTCTATCCGCAGTCAACCCAAGATGTAGTAAAGATCGTGAACATCTCCCGGAAGTTCAGAATGCCTATTGTTCCGTACTCGGGAGCAACCAGTCTCGAAGGTCATTTCATCGGGGTTTGTGACCAGTTGCTGTCGCTGGGTCTGTTCGGTTCTGCTTATACTGCGCTCGTTATGTACAGGCTACTGGAGGAGGTATTTGCTTAGACATGTCGGAAATGGATGCAATCCTTGAGCTACATGGTATGCACAAGCTTTTTATTCGCGACTGCGCTGGAATGACATCAACTCGGCCATCATAGAGGCTGATTCGGATCTCGTTTGTCAGCCAGGAGTTTTATGGGTGGATGTCAACAGCATGCTAGCTGAGAAGGGTATAGTTATATTTACTTTTTCGTGAAATGCCCCTGACTTCGCACTTTAGGCATCCCTTTGTTCTTCCCGGTACGCTTTCTTCTTCTATCCAGGGAAACAACTGACCCAGATACTCGTAGCTGGATCCTTCGCCCGGAGCCACACTCGGAGGGATGCTCAGTACAGGATGCTCAGGAAGTGAGTCTTTGCTCGCACAACACTCTCGCCAAAGATGAGCTGATAAGAGATACATTAGCCAATGCTGTTCGCTACGGGACTGCTAAAGCAGAATGGTTTCTTAATGCTGTTTGCTTTTCCTCTCGCGGATTAAGAATATTTGGTACTAATGCTAGTGGTATTAGACAGTGGTTCTTCCATCAGGCGAAGTCATCAAGACTCGACGCAGAGCACGAAAGTCTTCCGCAGGCTTTGATACAACCAAACTGTTCATTGGAGCCGAGGGAACTCTTGGTATCGTCACCGAAGGTGCGTACCTTCAACCCTTATTTCAAGGCTAAATATATGACTGAAACCGGCGCTCAGTTACAATCAGACTAGCACCATTACTTCCTACAAACGTGGCAGTTGCTCAGTTCCCTGACGTCGAAACGGCTACCAGGGCGTCCATCGATGTCATGAATCGAGGCGTTGGCATACGTGCGTCTATAGTCTCATCCTTGACCTGGATGATTTCGAGCCCAGCTCATTCCCTGACAGAATGCGTTGAATTATGCGATGATAACTTCATGCGTGCCACTAATAAGTACGGCCAGTCACAACGTAAGTGGCCTGAAAAGGACAGCCTATTCTTCAAGTTCCAAGGCCCCTCTCAATTGGCTTTGGATGAGACGGCGCGTATCGTCAAAGAGGTCGTCGAAAAACACGGCGGGACAGGTTTTTCCCTCGCCGCAAATGCGAAGGAGGCCGCTGATCTCTGGGCTGATCGAAAAAATGCGCACTATTCGGGACTGGCTCTAGTGGAAGGCAGCAAAGGCTGGGCTACAGATGTCTGGTATGCCAAATCCATGCGCATTCGTAGCTTTGCTGACACTGTTCTTTAGCGTTCCCGTCTCCAACCTTCCTCGTCTAGTGCAGGAAACCAAGCGTGACCTGGCTGAGCTGGGAATAGTCTCAACTATTGTTGGGCACATCGGCGATGGTGCGTGTTTCTTTGGAATTTTTTAGGTGTATTAATCATTTACCCTCGCCGTAGGAAATTTCCACTGTCTTCTTCTCTTCAAGAATGAGGAGGAACAAGCAATTGTCCGGGATGCCGTTCATAAGATGGTAGAACGGGCGATATCCCTTGATGGCACATGTGAGGGACATCAAAGATCTTATTCAGCAACTATTTAAATGTTTCCAGGTACTGGAGAGCATGGTGTTGGAATAGGAAAGCGGGAATATCTCTATGAGGAGCTGGGCGAGGGCACGGTGGAGTTGATGAAGACTATCAAACGGACTTTGGATCCTTTGAATTTGTTCAATCCGGGGAAGGTACGCAAACACCGATTCAAAATGAACTCTTCGCTGAGCTGAATTCTGTAGCTATACCCCGACGCTCTCGTGACCAAAGAGCCTGCGAGATCATGAGATCAGGGCTTGTGTCGGACTATAGTGGGCGCTTGGTCCGAGATTTTATATATATTACTGATACCATTACAGAAAATACATGGTTTAAACCTGTATCGCAACATAACCAACTGTGTTCTGGTCAAACTATCTGATTAAGCTTGGAAGCTTGGAAAAAGTCATGTAGCTGCCTTCGGCGTTCAAGATATGAGCAAGCTTCGACGATTTGAACAGACACTTCATCAATCTGTGAGAGAAGAGTTAGCTGAAATGAGGACAACAAATCGGTTAACTGAATACATACGTTCGGTGGAGAGAACGGCTCAAAATGATGCCCGGGGATGTCGCAGACCCTCACAGACGATCCTAGGAGCGCTTCCCATCCGGAAACCGAATCGTGGGGATCAGCACGCTCGCCCAACCAGCTCGGGATGTCGGTCAGGCCATCAGCCTTGAAACCCTCGCTCGAGCGCAATAATATTATTTTGGGGAATGGGCCGTCGCTCGGAGACGGGTTGTATGTGCCGAGAGCCTTCGAGTTGAAGCGGAACTGGGTCCTAATGCGCTGCGCCATGTTAGACTGTCCATCCATCGTAAGTATGCGCTCGAGCAGTTCCTGGTGAAGAGGAACATGATTAGTGGGGCTTGGAGAGTCAATGAGAATCACTCGAGCGTCTGTGCCGATCCGTAAGAGCTGTCGAGCGAGTTCAAATGCGACGACCCCACCAAATGACCAGCCTAGCAGACAGAAAATCAGTCAGATGTAGCATAGGCATGGTCACAAAAACGGACCTCCGACGAGGACAGGACCCGAGGATACGTCGGTGATGTAGCCTTTATACTCGTTGGCCATTGATTCAATATCGGCCCAGGGCCAGGGATCTTCGCTGCTAAAGTGAGGGTTGTGGATAGTCCACACATCGCGACCCAGTTCTCTCAGGCGTTCGTAGTAGCTGGCCATGCCACTGCCATCGTGTATCAGAAAAAGTGGTGCGCCACCACGAGTGGTTTGGATGTGTTTCGGAACAGGACCTAGATTTGGGCCATTGGTGGAAGCGATCGTATGCGAATGTGGTCTAATTGAATCGGAGAGATAAGCTTGAACTGAATGAACGGTATTGTGAGTCTGGAAGAAGTCGCATGGTATGTTGCGGCCAGTTTTGTTCTCCAAAGAATGAATAGCCTCAATCGTCGATAGCGAGTCTAAGCCTAAACAGTCCAGTTCGGTATTCTCGTCGAGTTCCTCAAGACCCAGGCCAAGGACCGACGCAAAGATCTCTTTGACACAGTGGAGTCTTGAATCTGGATCCGGAATGACTGAGATCGGCGCCAAAGGCGATCGGCGCTCATCAAGTGGCCGCATGAGAGAAACTATTTGGGAAATAGAACTACATCCCAGCATATTCAAGTCGACATTCACTCCAGGCGCTACTTTCTGCAACTTCATGAGGATTTCGATGGACATGAGGGAGTCGACACCGATAGCGCTGAGATCAGCATCAGGGTCAATATCTACTGCATCGACGAGGCAAGCATCAGCGACGATCTGTGCGACGAGCCTTGTTAAAGGCGAGGGATCGTATTTCGACGGCTTGAGAGGCGAAGGCGGAGATGAATTCACAATCGTTGTGTTCGAGAGAAAGCTAGTGCTCCGTATCCGCGGGTGCTTGACACCAGCGGCCACTGACAGACCACGCTTGAAAGTATCGAGACGGACGCGACGAAATTCCAAGCCTTTGATGTGTGCAACAATCTTCTTTAACCCGCCCCGCTGCAAAGCGTACGTATCTGCGAGCATTACGCCCTCGTCTTCTATCCACGAGTTGCAGCAGTAGACGGAATATGATGCGCTCTCGTCGATGAGATCCTGAAAAATGTGTACAGTCCCCACAGCGGTGCAGATGAACACATCGTTCAGCGCACCCTGCATGTTTGCAACGAAACCGGCCACGTGAAGCATAGCGTCGGAGAATATCGGGTTCAGATAAAACCGTTCATTTGACTGCTTATCACGCTGGGGAAGACGAATGGTGGCCACCGCTTCCATGCCGGCGGAGTCTACGGTGAGCGTCTGCATCGCGCGATAGATCGCGCCATAATCCACCACTCGAGAGAATATCAGATCATACGCTGTACGAGTCGAGAACGTTTCGGGATGTGCCCCGTCCACTGGTTGCACCGCTGCGGTCATATGCCGACTGACAGCTGGAAGGGCGCGGGAGAATATTCGGTCAATTTGAGAGATTGGCTCGAGAGTGAAAGTTCCTTCTGCGTGAATCAAGTCAGCCCCGTCTCCAGAGAGCTGCGAGCTAATGATGAAAAAACCCTTTCTTCCCACTTCGAAGCAGATTGTGGTCTTGATCGTCCGAGAAACCTCATCAACATACACAAGTGGGTTTATAAACTTGATCGCGTGAAGGATGAAACGCGATTGGTTCATGATACTGACGGTGAGATGTTCTGCAGACAGGGCGGCGCCAGAGTAAATTAATTCCAGATAAACCGATGCGGGGCACAATGGGAAGCCGCCTACGACGTGAGCTTTGATGAATTCAGCGAGCGCCATGACAGGGGTGGTAAAGATAGCCGTGCGGGCGTTGAGCTCAGACGGGTATTGCAGCCACGAGTCAAGCATCGTGTACTTGAGACAAGAAGGTATCGGGGAGGAAATTCGATTAGATGACGATAGGGATTCTTCTTTAAAGTCGACCCAATACTCTATTTTGTCGAATTGATACGGTGGCAGGTTAACGCAAGTCACGCACGTGTTATGCGCATACACTTCCCTCCACCGAACCCCCACATTTGAGATGTAGAGCTTCTCGAGACTCCCATATAGTATTTTCCAAGGATCGATGCTCTTGCGCAACGAGCCTAGCAACAGAGCTTCATTGGGGAGTCCCTGATGCGATCGAAGCATTGGAAGAACTGTAGTATCCGGTCCGAGCTCAATCCATGCCGCTGCGCTATAGACTACCGGGATCGCGAGCAGAGAAGTAAGCGCCTGTTCAAATAAGACGGGTCTAATGCAATGGAGGGCGATGTACTCGGCGTTGAAGGTGGACGCGTCGCCGGGAGTAATGACTTTGCCGTGAACATTGGAGACAACAGGAATGCGCGGGGCGCTGAAGGAGATTTGGCTGGCCGCTGTGGTGAGATCGGCGAGTATCGGTTGCATAGCGAGGCCGTGATATCCGAAAGGGACATCCAAAAGAACGCTCTTGTGGCCGTCGCCGTCTAAACGAGACTTCAAGGTACGAAGCGTAGCGATTGCGCCAGAGACGACGCACTGCGTGCTACTATTGTAACAGGCGATAGAGATGTCACCAAATATGCCCAAGGAAGCGACGGAGGTTCCAGGTAGTTTGACTGCGAGCATTCCAGAACTGTTCAGCGGGCATTTCGCCAGCATGAGCCGAGCGCGTCGTGCAACAAGCTTTAAGGCGTCTCCAAGCTGGATTACGCCCGCAATCACAAGTGCGGCGTACTCGCCGAGGCTAATTCAGATAATTGAGCGATCGGAAACTCGAAGGGTAAGAAATTGCCGACCTATGACCCACAACAGCTACCGGGGTGATACCCCACGACATCCAAAGCTTCGCTAAAGAGTACTCTATCGCTAAAATGGAAGTTTGGTATGCCTCTAGAGTCGCCTCGCACGATAGGCCAGGCGTATCTACGTCTGAAAGAGCTGTTATAATGCAAAGAATGTCTGCGAAGTTTGCATGGGCGAGTATACGGTTGCACTCGTCGATATGCAGGCGGAACAGAGGACAAGATTGGTAGAGCAACGCTCCCATACCGAGATATTGGCTTCCTTGCCCAGAAAATACAAACACAACGCCGTTGGCGCAACCTGAGACATGCGTGGGTGTGATAGATCCCAGCCGGTCGGCTAAATCTTGCTTATCAGTGACAGAGAGAGCCAGACGATACTCGTATATCTGTCGTCGAGCAGTAGCAGTATATGCAATATCTGTCAGTGGGATATTCGCGTTCTCGGGTCTTCGAAGCCATGAAATATAGCTAGACCGCAGGCTCGCAAGAGCTTTCTCTGTCTTCGCGGAAATCCCGAAGACAACATGTTCTCGAGAGCTAGGCGCGGGCGCGGGAAGGGTCTGATATTCTTCGAGGAGGAGAGCGGCGTTAGACCCCGCTGCGCCAAAGTTGTTCAAAAGAGCGAATCGACTGCCGCCATGGGAAAGCCAGGGAACTTGTGAAGTACTAATCACCGTGTGGTCGACTCCAAGGGGCGCAATCTTAGGATTAAGCTCGTTGAGAAGAATTTGGCGAGGGATGACGCTGCGTTGTAGCATGAGAAGCAGCTTCGCCAGGCCCGCTGCACCGGAAGCTGCCTCAAGATGTCCGATGTTGGCTTTGATGGAAGTGATGTGGAGGGGGTTCTGAGCCGAGCGACGGGATGAAAAGACAGCCCGGATGCTCTCCAGCTCGCAGGGATCGCCGGCCTGTGTACCCGTGCCATGCGCCTCGACAACACTAACACAGGACGCATCGACGCCCGCGTTATCCATGACTCGCTTGAAAAGCTGAATTTGCGAGGGGGGGTGGGGGTGGGTGATCGAGGACGCCATGCCGCTCTGGTTCACTTCGATGCTGCGTATGACACCAAGTATGTTGTCGTTCTCGGCTACAGCATCCGACAATTTCTTGAGAACGAACATCCCGCATCCTTCACTGCGAGAATAGCCGTCGGCAGATGCGTCGAACGCTTTGCATTGGCCAGTCGGGCTAAGGAAGTGGCCGCGATCTAGACCGAGCATCATCTACAGTGTCTGTTAAAACTCGTCCGCACTAGGGGTATATTCAGGAATACTCACATCCGGACTGGTGATAACGTTTACTCCGCCTGCTATTGCAGATCGACAGTCGCCAGCGCTGATGGCTCTACACGCTTGATAGATTGCAACGGTTGAAGACGAGCAAGCCGTGTCCACGGTTATCGAGGGACCCCCCAGTTGCATGACATAAGAGATGCGTCCGCTCAGAAAAGCGGCGAGTGTGCCTAGCATAGCACCACCGCGTCAGTAAGAGTGATCGAAGCGAAGCGTTTCCCATACCAGTGCTATAGTATACATCAATATCGCTGCGCAGGTTATGCGCGTAGTCCCTCGTGGCCGCTCCCACATAACAGCCGATCGAGTCCCTCTGCCAAGAAGGCGTAGAATCCGGAACGTAGCCAGCGTTCTCCAGCGCTTCGTAGGCCACATGCAAGAGCACTCGCTGCTGGGGATCCATGCTGCGGGCCTCGCGGGGAGATATCTTGAAGAACTTGGCGTCAAACGAGCCGGCGGAAGCGATAAAGTTCCCTGTATGCGCGCTCATCGTGCGGCCTGGGTGGGTGCTGGAAGCTGGCAGGTAGTCTGAGACCTTGAATCGGCTCTCGGGTATCTGTAAGAGAATGTTCAGCTTCGCAGGGTTGAATATGATCAAAACGGCCAACCTCTGTGCACGTATTGATACCCTGCTCCAGCACTTCCCACAGCTTCGCCTGATCAGGGGCGCCCGGCATGTTCACAGCCATGCCTACAATCGCTATGGGCTCATGCTTAGGCTGCCGTTCGTCCGCCTCTTGCTCGCGCTCCAGCGACATGTCGATTGCGACGGAGCCCGTTCCTTCAATCGCTTTCTCCGCCACCTTCATGAGACTCGACCCCGGGCCATAATTGACCAAGCGCAAGGATGAGACGCCGGCTTCGTGCTTCAACGTCGCGACCGTCCGCTCCCAGTCCACCGGGTGTATCAGGAGCATGTCAAGCACGAGCTCAACAAGGGACCCTGGCATTTCGGCATCGAGAAGGTGTCCCGTGTATGTCGAACGGATGGGCACTAGAAGGTCGGACAGCTCGGGGAACTTGATACCGCGCGAGATGACATCCCGCTGAATCTGCTCTCGGACGAAAGCTAGATGGGCCGAGGAGTGGTATAGAGTGGATAGGGTGGTATTGTGTATGGTACAGGTGGAAGGGAGGCCCGCGCAGAATGACTGCAGCTCGATTGGATGGCCAGAGACGGTGAGATGGCGAGGTGCGGTAACGGCAGTGATCGACGGAGCGCAGGCGTTCTACGTTGGAAAAGATCAGCATGAAGCGAAGTAGAACAAGTATCTTGACTAACCTGCGTTCGGAAGTTCTCAATAGCCTCTTCGACCAAGTCTTGATCCAAACCGAGAAGAACTACGCTCCAAGGTAGCTGTCTGGCCGCAGAATCTGTGTTTTTCAATGCATTATTCCGGTATTCTTGCGTCCTGAAACCGATCCAGAAGGCCAATCGAAAAGCCTCGACGGAACGGAAGATGAAGGCGGGCAGGGAAGGAGACGATGCTACGACGCAAGCAGCCAGCAACCCCGACGAGAAGCCAAGAACGCCTAAGCTTTGAGTGCCTGGATGGACCAAGGCGTCTCTGAAGCGGGTTTGCGAAGAGCCGGAGTTCTCGACCGCGTGCAGATACCGGAGAGTTTGGAAAAGAAAGAGCCTCAGCCCGGACAAGATGGGGTTACGTATGGCATCAGGGGAAGTTTCGAGAAGGTTAATCCCTGCATGGAGGTCGTCTAAACTGATCTCGGAGCCGAGAAGCTCCTGCGGAGAGAGTTGGGCCATTTCCTCTCGGAATGCGTCGAAGCATGCGTTAACTAGGACAGAACCGCCAGGTGAGCTGGCATCGCGAATCCCTTGTGCGCGAGTTCGAGCAGCATTCGCAGCATCTGCGCCCTGTCCAGAAAAGAGGGGAACGACACGGTGGGCCGAATCCATCTGAATTCTTCGAAGTATAGTTGAATACGATTATTGAGTTTGTTCTCGGATTCAAGTCGTGCGCCAAAGCTGGGGGGAGAAGCAGGAGAAGGTGATTGTGACATGTGAGGACGAAGCGTTAAATACACGAGGATTTTCATACCTTCGAATGGTGTTCCTGAGGCCACACCAGAGATGTAAGGAATCCGTAAAAGAAAGCCGGACTTCTTCATCCTTATCTAGCTCGATGCACGTCATTCCAGTCTGATCAGCTCGTCGAAGTCGCAGTTGACACGGAGTGCAAGAGGCCCGAATCGCGGCAACACTACGCGTTCGGGGCCTTTGCCTCGAGGTTCGCTAATGCTTCCGTCATTCCCATTTATATGTTTCGTCAGCCAGCCACAAGCTTCAAAAAGCACAATTTGCCTTGCAAGGTCCGAGGGAATCGTCATCCAGGAGAGTTCACGTAAGCACGTAAGTACAACGAGGCCTACAGATGACTGTTCGGGTTTATCTCCACCACCGCATCAAGAGCGGCGAGCGCCACCAAGCGCCACCCGCCCAGGCCCAGTGTGAGTGCACACAATGGACACACCATCAAGGAGCTCGTGATATAAACCGCTTCCTCTTTGATAGCGGGCAGATGTTGACGCGAGATCAGATAGTACTCAACATGGGATCAGCGGAGGAGAAAACAAATGGTAAGCGATCTAGATTTTAAAACCTAAAAGCAAGTACATACACACTCAGCTTCTCGCCTTTGACCCAACATCGAATCCGCTGTTTAAAGACGCAATGGTTTATTTTGCATTGCTTTGAAAGGACTAGGATCAAAATACTTTCCGTTGTGGTGTACGTCGGCGTCAAGATCTTCAAGAGCCTCGGGCAACTCAGTGGACCATGCCAGGCCTGCATGTGACAAGGCTCGTTGCCCGTCCGGCCCGTCCGAGTCTCTATGATCATCAGATTTCCATGACCATCTTTCACCGCAGTGCACTCCAACGAGTCGCTGATCTGCATTGTATCCTCATAGCTCGTAAGCCTCCGTAAGTGATTAATCATCCTGATAGCAATGAGAATTTTGGATAGCCTGAAGCTCCCAGCCTTCCTCAGCGCTAGCATGTGCTCCCGTGTGCTTCCGTATATGCGTATGGAATAATTGCCAGTATAACAGAAGGCTGTACGTACAGGACAGACATTACACATGCAACGAGTCTGTGTAACGGGATGTATTGGAGTGTCAATTGTTCGGCGAATGCGCGTTGGACGAGCTGTGGCGAGTGCGAACGTCCCAGCCAGTACAGCCAATGCGACCGAACGAACTTAGATCCGCCATATGTCCTCGTTCTCCCATTCATACGGCAGAATAAATCTGTGTGAAATTACCAATGGCCTCTTTCACAGCAAATTGGCGTGAAACTTAAGGTCGTACTTATGAGTACTATGCATGTGGAAGGTTTGGGGGCCGATACTTATTATGTATGTAGTATCCGCGAGCGATGGCATAGCACTCCCATGCAGACCAACTGTTGGCACTATAAGTTTCCATTTCCATTTAGGGTATTGCTTGTGCAAAAAAATAGTGTCCCCCGATGAGGTTGAAGTTCTGCGGTTGAGCCACCAGTGCCGGCCGAAGCCGGTCCGGGTGGGCTTTGATTCCGAATACCCACGGCCAACTCAACTTCGTCGTTTGATTAACCTTTGACCTCATCGTACAACATCGCCAAACCTCTTCAGTCGTCCTGGTATACATGCACCGATGTCTATGCATATCAGATATACTGCAAAATATAACCAGGGAACTATATGACCCACGCTCAATGCGGTCGTCTCGCGTAGTACTGGTAAACATGGCACAAACATGTCGACTACTCAGCGAACACGCGTTGGACGAGCTCTGGAGAATTCAAGCGTCCCTGGTGCCATTGCTGCGAACAATGTCAGTAGATTTGTGGGAAGAGTATATTGATTCAAAGGCAACACGCGTGAGTTTTTTTTGTCTATGACGTACACTCTCACAGCTGCTGAGATCGTACATCCAGCTGCTACGATCCCGTAGACCTATAAGTCCTTCTGAACGGGCTCGGTTTGATATCTACGCAGCTCGAATCCATCACTTCAGTGCTTCCGCACTGGAGTCGGCACTTCGTATTTTCCCATGCCCCGATACTACGTGCCTTCGTGCACTGGCACCGGGAAATCCGGAGAATCTCGTCTCACTTTTCCCGCGCCTGCGTAGCTTGGATTGGGGCAGCATTGCTCCAAAAAACGACGAAGCGCTCAGATACATCCCCCTTTTCGTGGGGAAGGTCACCCAACGGATTACATTCAGCTTGGACGAGTCATGGCTAGGACCCCGAGTGATATCCGCCGTACAAGCCGTCATGAGCGATTTTCCTAGCATTCAGCATGTCAAGATTGTTGCTGGATCTGACGATGATGGTGACCCGATCCGTATGACGGCGGAGGCCCTTTGGCAGATTTTCCGCCATAACCTTACCCTTCAATCTGTTGAGCTGGGGGCGCATTTGATTTCACAGCCACTTGTGGATCACCTTGCTGGGCTGGAAAATCTCAAGACACTCTCCATGAAGTTCGACGGGCCCATCTCATCATTTCCGTCATCAGCATTTCCAGCGCTCGAAAGACTTAAACTGACAAGTCAATCTTACCAAACCATGGCTTCGTTTCTGAGTGTACTGTCAGCTCCAGCGTCACTGACAAAAGTCGAATTCGTTTCGGATCATTATAGCATATTTGTGCTAGGAGAAGTGCAAACTCTTTTCAATGCGATCCAACTATATCTCTCGCACTCCCGTTTGGATTTTCTCCGAATCAAATCATCCTTTAATTTATTCGAGGGGGTTACAACGATCATCGATGAAAGCGTTCTGAGGCCTCTGCTGGAGTTCAGGAATATTAAATGTCTGGAATTACGGATGCATCATTCCTTTCGTATGGGTGACGCCATGGCTATAGATATGGCAGCGGCATGGCCGCTGCTGGAGATCCTTTGGATTGGCGGGGTGGGCTGGTCGCAGCAGTCAACAATAACGCTGGTGGGGCTCATGGCTCTCCTCCACGGCATGCGCCATCTTCAATCGATCAACATTGCTATAAATGTTACAGAGATCGACTTTCCGGACAACGCTGACATACCCATCAACACCAAATTATCGTCTATGCGCTTGCAAGATTCCATTCTATGCGACAATGTAGATGCCATGATATTACTACTCTCGCGAGCGACGCCAAATCTGGAATTTATCGATTCATGGGATAATGGGTTTTACGCAGCCGATACTAGCTTTGACCACATGGCACGAATGTACCTAAACAGGTGGAGTGAGGTTGAACGGCGGATGCCTAAGGTCGTCGGAGTCTCGTTGCTCGACAGAAAACGAGATCTGTTTAGAAGGCTAATAGAAACATATACATAGTAGCAGCCTCGTCCTCGTCGAGTAGATGATATTCGCCATCTTCGCGATTTATGCCAGTACGTATACGCGAGTTGCGATGCAATCTGTTCTTGAAGTGCAAGCTTAGATTCAAAGCTGCTGTCAAATTCATCAGTAATCTAACAGATTTCTTGCCGGGACTTGTGCAAACTTGCACAAGCTTGTGCAAGTTTGCACAAGTCCCACAAGTCCCGAAAGCTGCAAGATGGCAATATCACTCTCGACACCTGACAAGTCCGTCTCAAAAATTTGGCTACAAGTTGACAAGTTGTGGCAAGTCCAGCAAGATTGAAAATTTTGCAAATGAAATATAATATTAGGGTGCTGCCGTTAGGCGGCTGTTCTACCTAGCTACATACAACAAATCCGCACGGTATTCCCGCAGCTCGGCCATGGCCTTCAGGAAGTACGTCCAGGCAGTTTGGGGCAGGAAAGGCTTGTTGGCGCCCATCTCGATATGCGCAGAAAGTCGAGCCCCGCGCCGGCAATGGCAGTCGCGCTCCCCGGGACCCTGTTCTTTATGCGCGTAGACGGACGAGATTACCTTAGACTGTGCGTATGGGCCGGTGGGCGTGCCATGCGACGATGCCTACGAGTCGCGTATGCCGCCGCCGTCACCGTAGAGCTGGCCCTGCGCCTGGGGGTGTTGCTATTACGCGGAGTCACAGCGGGAAGATCAACGGGGCCGTAAGAGGGTGTGTGGAAATGGGAGTACTGGGGATCCGGAGAAGGGGGCGCAGCGGTCCAGTGGCAAGGTGTCGTAAAGGGTGTCATGTGAAGGCGGCGACGGGGTGGGTTGGTGCAATATCTCGCTGGAAAATGCATCAGCGGGTTGCTATAAAAGCAGAGAGCCTGAGATGAGCAGTGCTGCACACCTAATATTAGACCGCATCTATGATTTCCGATAGGATGTTGCAGACGTCTTCTTCAAAGACGCCTGCCAGTAAAGCGTATGGCACGACTAGTGGTCGAAACGAGTGGGAGGGAGATATGAGGGTTGTGGGCAAAGGAGACATGTGTCGAGGAGCCTGATTCAGCTGAACTGAACAAGTTTGGTGTCAACTATGATTATGCCCTATGGCCATTGTTCCGGTGCGTACTCACCTTTACATATCTGCTGGTGCTTCCTTGCATATTTTGCAACTTGTCGAAGGGGGGAAGCACTAGAGGGGCAGCGGAGGGAAGCAGAGCAACAGCGGAAAAGAACGGGTGAGTGACGTGTCGCTCGGAACCGGGTCCAATGGACATTGGAGCGGAGTTTGAAAGACTTTGCGGAATTTTCAGTGAAACGACTGGAGCTTCCGACTTCATCCTCACTGCCTCGCCCCCCTACAGTTTCGGACGGCTCCTTTGTACAGACGAATGAGATTGTGAAATTCTGGCATCAAATCTGAGCCAAATTTCATAAAAAGATACTCACAAGAGAGCTGCATGCTCTGAGATTTCGACACATATTTTTTCGTTATTTTAACTAACCTGCGACATGAGCAGTGGCCCGTACAAGGTGTGTGGGTCCAACAGCCGAATCCCCGGACCTTTGTACAACGGCCGAGTCACTAATTCTATTACGCAACGTCACTAGCCCAGGGGAAGTTGCCTTTCTCGGAAGGTTGGATAGATGTATCGCAGCTTGTACAAGCTGTATCTCACTCAGTGCTGCCCCGATTGCCACAATTTCAATTGCAATATCAACAAATTAGCTACCAGAATTGATCAGGGTAGGATTTTGACCATTCAAACATCTGCAACGGTGAGAATGGGTCGTACAAAAGTTGAATCGGGTTTTACAAGCCGAATTTCGACATTAAGTAAATTCGTGAGCAGAAGTGATTACTCCGATCGGTGTAAAAACTTATATTCGCATGGAGGACATATGAAGGCACTCTCAAAAAAAATTTCAAGAGATTTCATGAAGAATTGAGAGCGTGGTGTTTGTTTGTACAAAGGAATGTGGCTGTACAAAGGAGCGGTCCGAAACTGTACCTGTGCAACTACCCCTGTTGTTAAACATCTCATGGACTTTCCAGCCGACTGGTGCTGATATCGGGGCAACTGTGTATGGTTCAAATAGTATGTACACATCCAAATACATTAACCGCATAGACACAGCACGGTGACGCCTTTGACAAGAAGTTAGTTCAATGCACAGGTGTCAATGTGCCGCGCTCGCAGATTCATTATTTGGAGGAGCGATCTACTGACGTGTCAGATAGTGATCGGGGTGTGGTAGGGTGCGTGCTCACCTCGAGAATATCAGCAGCGCAGAAGATGATGTCGTTCAGGAAGAGCACGTGCTTGAAGCACTCGACGCCTGCGGATGCTGCTGCGGAGCTGTCGTACAGCGGCTGCATAACCTCGTTCCTCAGTTGCGCGAGTTCGATAATCCTCCTCCCTCCACTCTTATCTGCCTTCGCCTCCGCGCTCCTGATCTCGATCCGATACATAACACCGTGTGCATCCAGTAGCCGCGCCAGCACGCCCAGAAATGCCAGCGTACGGTTCTCACTCGTAGGTGTGGGTACAGGGCGGAGGGATGTGGAGCATCTGGCTGGATTGTTGGTTGGCTGATCAGACTCATTTGCTCATGGTTGTAACACAGTTTTCGCTAAGTACTCGCTGAATACTCACATTATGCACCTTCTCTGACACAGCCGCGCCCTCATTGATACAGCTGTGTCATCTCTGCCTGTTGCCTGAGACGGTTTCGCAATAGGTGAAGCTTAGTTTCATCGGTTTGAAGCACACCCGAGGGAATCACATTTACCGTACATCAGGAATCACCAAAAATGGCGTAGATGCTGTGTTAGATATGGGCCACTACGGAGCGCTATGGAGGGTACATCCTTTTTCTCAGTAGGCCCCAGTAGCTCGGCGTAGCTTCACGCTGAG
>JACXVL010000124.1:62186-88789 GCA_014898675.1 Athelia sp. TMB | reverse complement strand
ACACCGCCGAAGAAGACCACGCTCGTTAGGAAAACGAAGGCAATGAACCAGCATGACTTGTTCAACAGGTACTTCCGCAGGGACGCTGTGCTTCTGGGCAATCTCGACTTCTTCAGGTGCCGCCGCTATTTGCTTCGTTGACTTCTGTGTACACTGACTGTGTTATAAATGCGCAGATCCTCCGACCTGATGCTCGCGCTCATCATCTCCTACGCCTCGCTAATCACCCTGCTCCCCACGCTGTCCCCATCGGGCACGGTTCTGCTGCATTTCTGCCACGCGATAGCGTGGTGCGCGTTCGACTGCTTCGGCCTGGGCCTCGCCCTGCGTGCGCAGAGTGAGAGCAAATTCATCGTGCGCCACTTTATGCAGAATTACCACTACCCCGCGGGCGACGGCGGTAAGGGCGCGGTCCTGGAGGCATTCGCGAATTGGAAGAGCGTATATAATCTGAGCGCGTGCATGACTTACGGTGGGCTTGGTTCTAGTTCCAGCCTTGGAGACGCATAGCTGATAACCGTGACCGGATTAGCTACGTTCATTGGGCTGGTGTGCAATACTTACACGATGCCGAGTGACTGGAGTGCTGGCAACGAGCTGCTTAGGCACACACTTGGAGGGGTATGTGCATGTGTCTTTAGATGCCCATCGTAACTGATGGGGCCTAGGTTCTGGTATTCGTACACATTTGGGCTGCCATGGAATCGTATGAAGTCCTCGGGCCATTTGGTAAGTTACACGCTTTGCTCTATTCACGTTAGTTTAACTGAGATGTGCACAGGATGGTTCTATGGTGACTTCTTCATGGAGGATTTCCCATCTCATCTCGAGTATACAGGTATCTTCCGGTGAGTACCATTTATCTGTGCGTCCGCGGGATAGCCTTCAAATACAATGATCAGATACTTGAACAACCCTGAGGTGATGAGCGGTGCCGCCTTCTTCGGTCTCGCCCTGGTAAGTGGACACAAGTTTGTCGTTGCCTTGGCCGTATTCAGGTTTCTGGCGCACTGGTGGTTCCTCAGCCGAGTCGAGAAGTAGATCATTTCTATATTATCCCCATGTATGCACCACTGACCTTGTTTTCGCAGCCCTCACATGCGCAAATTGTATGGCGACTCGCTACGTAAGGAGGCCGGGTTCGTGAAGGTCATTAAGAACGTCGCGAGCAAGAACGCAAGGATTTTGGAGTCTCGAGCGGGCCGACACGCGCCAGAAATTAAGCGGGTCGCTAAGGAGGTCAAAGGGACGTTTGACAAGGTGTTCGACGAAACCGCCGAAGCTGTGGAGGAGTTCTTAGCGCGCTGTGAGTCTCAGTGCACACTCGCCTCTTGTTGTTCTCACTTCTTTCATAGCTCGGCCCAGCCAGCGCTTGTCGGAAGTCGTACAGGATACTAAGATTTTGCTGCAACAATCGCGGGAACGACTCGTCATCACGTCAGGCTCTCTCATTTTTCATTCGCTCTCAAGACGCTAATATTGGATACTAAAGTCGCCTTGCAAACGACCTATCATCTTATGAGACCGCCAAATACAAGGTCACGATTGCACCAAGCGCCAGTGGCTCTCTTCATTTCCATGTCGGCGAACCTATCAAAGTGTCCTGGCAGGCACCGTACTTGCATTCGCGCCAGGACTGGATTGGCATTTACAAGGTGCCGTTACATATTCGCAGAAAAATCATCCCACTAACATTGAGTAGGTGGGGTCAAACAAGTCAAACCTCATAACTAAAACTACATCCCTCGGAATGTGGGTACCTGTGCACGACGATGAGTGGGACGGGGATATTCCCCTCGGTCTAGACCGCCCACCGACCCCCGGAAAGGACTCCAAGGGAGAGGTCACATTCAAAGGCGAGGCGGTGCCATGGGTCCCCGGCCGTTACGAGGTTTGAAAGGCTCTCCTGAGTGCGCAAAATCCTTGATCTTACCATAATAATTCGTTGCGCAGATCCGTTACCATCACGATGGCAAACATAATGTACTCAGCATGGCCGGTCCTTTCGAAGTTTATGGTATGCATTGGCTATACCACGAAGAGCTATTACTGACAAGTATTGTTCAGTGGAGAGGCCAGCCACGTTAACGATCGAGACGGTTCGACGCAGCCTCATGCGCATTGTACCCCTTTGCCTCGACTCGGATCCCTCTCTCATTCCCATCTCTTGCCGTACCTCTGACATGCAGAGCTCAACCGCCGACGACGATCGAGATCCCGATGACTTTAACTTCTGGTCCGAGCGCCAGGCTAGGCGCATCTCGAATGTTATCAAACAGACATTCGATGTCGAGTATGCTCCGGAAGTGATAGTCGCGGATGCTAACTTGACCGCTCTGGCCAATAGAATCCTAGTTTCGAAAGAGATCTTATCGGACTAACTTGGACAACACGCAAGATCCTTACTCCTATCCACTACACGTCTTTCTTATTGCTTGCATATACATCTGAGGGATAAGGGACACTGTTCATTTCGGAGTTACGATGTTACCTACACTTGCATAGCGGTGATCGAAGCCACGATTTTATGATTTCATATATTTAGCATTGCCTCCGTAGCAAGTTTTCCCATTCGCCTCCACCCCCGATCTTCATTTTACTCAAACTTCTCAAATCACACGCGTTTTCACTATGAGCAAGCAGCAGCTTTACCTGTCAGAGTGTTGTGGGGTAGCTTTGAAGGTAAGGATCTGGACCCTACTTCAATGCCATAAGCTGACTGGCGCTGGTGTCAGTCCCCTATGAATTATCAGCTCGGCGCTTGCATGGTAAAGGGCGGCAAAATCTTGTCTCTAGGTTTCAATCATCAGCGGCCAAACTACGACGGCGGTGAGGTGGCTGGAACGCGAGGGCGCCGCAAGCCTGTATCTATGCACGCCGAGATGCACGTTATTTTTAATGTCACTGGCCAAACCCCTTCTTTCAAGGCGCAGGTTCAAGGGAATGCGCAGCGGAAACAAAAAGACAAACAACAGCCAAGTGCCAGCGATGCCAAATAAGCATATCATCGAGCATTACGTCGCTAGGGGGAAGAAAGGGGGTATTCATCGGCGAGGGGACCAGGCGAGACGAGGCGCGAAAGATCCACGGCGCCACTCGTCCTCGACTGTCAATACACCGCCGCGACACACCGAGATGCAGCTCAACGCCGATCTATCGGGTAGAGACCCAAGACGCCGCGATAGCAAGGCGAATGGAGCAGATATATACGTGGCAAGGATGACAAGAAGCGGACTCGCAATGGGCAGTGCGAAACCGTGCTGCAGGTGTCTGCAGTGGTGCCGGTGGGCGGGTGTTAAACGTGTCTTTCATTGGGACCCAACGATTGGAAAGTGGGAACGTGTGGTGGTCAGCATGCCAGGAAATGATTTATATATGACCACATCCGATTTTCGATTACGGGCTGAAGAGGTAAGTCGATGTAATCCCGATTTTTCACTGCCATTCCACTAAAATGCCCGCCTTAGCACTATAGGCAGAGTTGAATTTTATGATGCATAGGGGTTGCAATGCCAGTTTGAAGACTCGTGCGCCGCATAACCAGCCCTCACAGAACCTGAGTTCCAAGTTCAATGTGTTGAATACCTAGATCTTTTCAATTTTTTATACACCCTGGCGGGGACATAGAACGAAAGCATACCATCGAAGAATATGCAAAGGCATCGCATAAAGCATCAACGGCGCAAGAATGATTTTGCACTCATGACCTTCGTCACATCTCGACATGTGAGACTGTATCTAGTTCCGCGCTTCAGTGCGCCGCCAGGATGTAGGGCTCGTGCTGGGGCGCCGGTCAGCAGATGCCAGTTGGCAACCGAGACTTCCAGTCCAGCCACAGTCGGCTCCCCATCCTCATTTATGCGGACCACATCTTCCCCGATCTCCTCGATGCCGTGAAGGTGTGATGTGTACAGAGACGAAGTGGTCACTATGGCGGAGCAGGGTTCCAGTAAGACCGACAGTACGGGTCTTGGGTTAATGGCCCGCCCGGCTTGCAAAGATGCATCGTGTGGCACGGAGAGAGCGTCACCACTGGTATACTGATAATAATGAAACATTGAATGAGAGCCCAGAGATATTGTTGCAACGACAGGCCAGTATGAGGGTCCGTCCTCGTGAGGCTATCGAAATGAGTGGAAGTTTATTAGAAGATGGCCCCAGTTGGATATATTGCGGTCTGACCATGATACCCTGCCCAGGCAAGTACTGTAATCAAATCTTTAGCTGATGCAAGTCCGCACATTGGGGCGATTCTTGCCTCGTTCAGAATAACATGATTCGGAGCACGGTGCGTAGAATGTTCAAACGCGCCGGTGTCCTGAAGACGACCAATTATATTGGGGCTTAAACATATAACATCCTTATCAATATCAGATTCAGGCGGAGAGGGGGCACGCACTATGCTGTCAAGAACGAGGGCATGGCCTGGGGAACCAAAACGTTCTTGGTCACCTCACCTCCTAAGACAACAGCCGCCGGTCATCAGCGCTGGCCCCTTTAAACTATCGTAGGCAGCGTGTAAATTATGTGTACCTAGAAGTTGCAATCTGCACGGCTGTACGTGAGCGCGGATTCATTGGTGCTCCCAAGAAGGAACGACAAACCGCCTGTTCGCCAGATTCTTCCACTTCTGCCGAGGTGATTCGAGGATCTGTGAGATTTTGATTAATGAACGGGCATGCATGCATAGGTCAGCCTATTCAAGGCACACCTTTCGGATTAGATACTCTTGCTCTTGCTCGGTCACGAAGTTGGGTATGTAAAAAGCATCCGATGATCCAGGGACTCTGTATTGTTCTAGCGAGCTTAACAACATTCCATAGACCGCTTGACCAGAGCTCGATGAGCTATCAGACGCGAGAACAGGATTTGCACGTTATGTCGTCGGAACGTGGTGGTTGAAGTTCAAGAACGACTCGTGACATCGCAAGCGCCACATGTACAAAGACCACGCGATTTAGAGTTTTCAGATTTCTGCCACAAGCTTTTCAACCTCATTCACCCTTCCCCTTCTTTAACCCACTCCACTGGCGTAGTTATAGGGATGGCGATTCTATCGGCACGCTGCAATGCTGCATGGCATTATTTAGGCTCATAAGTACGTACAGTGGCACCTTATCTGGGCAAATTCTCCTCGCGGCGAACACCAGGACCGACATTTACACGTCATCCTGGTCCCAAGTCCCTGCGTTTCCTCCGGCATTCAACTATTTCGCGGCTGTGAATGATCTCGGTGCTTACTCGCATCGCATTATCCAGTACACAGCTCCCGCCTGACATGCAATACCTGGCTCGATAGCTGAAGGGGCTTTATCTGCATGGGCATGTGGCAGCTATTAACGCGAGCTTATAATGATCTGATGACCGTCCGTACAGGGTCTCTTGGCTTGCATGGCACTCTAGGACACTCGTCGAGTATCGGTTAGTTAGATTGTAGACCTGTGGACCACACGTGGACTGGGCTCGAAACGATGAACTGTGTCCAGTGGTAAGGCTCCGCCCTTTCCATGAGAAGGTCATGGCTATTCAGGGAGGGCTTGGTCTGTATTCAGGTTGTTCTTATGATACCCGATAGGCCTGTACTGGCTATGCGCGTGCTCACGATGAGAAGGGAGACAATAAAATGTTATGAATATATGCGAAGGATAGCATTTAATGAGCTACAGGGGTGCGCGGAAATTACTGACATATGGAGAAGACATTATATATGGGGTGACAATTCTAGAGGCCCGATCGTGTATTGAATCTGGTCCTGCGTTAAGTAGCGAAGATTATAGCGGAATAGCGTTAGATGATATGCACAAGCAAAGATTATAAAGCGGTCGGATAATTAGGGAAACGTCCTCGGATCGTGTGTCGATAACAGCTGGCCAGCCAGGAATTAGGCAAGAGTGTTCTCACTTAGGTTGCTCAGCACTGTTGCCACAAAAAATACTTTAATGGCTAGATAAAGAGTTGAGGAGAACAGCAGGACTTACACTGGTACATAGGAGCAAACGAAACTGCGCTTATCACAGTTCGTGCAAACCGGCTTGCGGCCATCACATTTCAATCTAGACCGTCGCGTTAAATGGATGAAGTTCCGTAGTTAGACTTGTATTGCGCTTACTTGCGACCTAGCGAGGGGCGTTGAGCATAATAAAACAGAGAGAAGGCATCTCAATTACCTCTGCAAAATGCACATGCCATAGGTGTCCTGCGCGGGGTCCTAGGTGAAGACGGCTCAGAGCCGCCATAGTGGCTGCCATTAGGGCTGGTCTGGTGGCACTCAGTCATTAGCATCCGCAGTCCACCCGTTGAGGAGGATAGAGCCAACCTGAGGAGAGGACATAGCGTGTATAGATCGTGAAAGGGTAGATAAAGGTGGTAGATAGTGAGAAGGGGTAAAGCGGAGGGGAACTGGTGTTTTGGACCCCATGCTCAGGCAATTTATGTATGTCTGCGGATGCTGAGCCACCGACGCTAGTCAGGGGATACTGTCATATTCGGTAGCAGCCACGCTAATTTATTCAGGGTGGTTGGCAAATTTCAGCGAGTTTCAGCGTGGCCCAAGGACTTGGAGACCTGCGCGGCTCTCGTTAGGGATTACCACATTTCGGGGGGTATGTGGAATATGGGAACCCCGACCTACCCCGACAGGGCAACGCACACGGCAATAAAGGTGCTCCGGATACGGAGGCTGGTCATGTCAGCTCGATCCGCCTTGGATTGTACGAATATCGGGAGCGAGACACGGCCTGGCTGAAACGGACTCGATGAGACTTCTAATGAGCGCATTGAGCGGGAGAGGCTCTCGCGCCAATCCCATGGATTCCATGCATCAAATCGAGGCTAGAATTGCCCAATAACGGTATCGGAAACTAAGATCTTCGCGTTGGCTGTCCATTTCGATCGTCCGTGTCGGCGCCCTATGGCCTCTGCTTCTAAGGGGATTGAAACCTTCGCGGGAGCGTTTTCGGCGAAGATCATCCCGCCCACTAGTAGCCGAGGATCCGAAATATAAATTTGGTTCTCCACCGACAGGCACCCGCTTGCGTCATACCTTGCTAAGTTTATTGGATATGTTGAAGCATTGCCACACGCGGGCCTCGAACCTACGGAGAGCACCGTACATTTCAATGTCCAGATAGACGCATGGCAACGGCGATGCACCTTTTGTATTATGATAATCCAGCCAATGCCCTGGTCTGAAACCATAGTAGAGAACTTAGTAGCCGCTAAGAAGTGTAGAATATTGGGTGCAATATTCGCCTGGGAACCCCTGGGAAATCTCATTAGAACGCGGCAGTAACCCCGATGCGCCGAGAAACAATTGATGGCAAACACGCCACTTGTTTGTCTTAGTTGGTGGCTGTTGGTGGCTTCCAGTTGGTGGCACCAACGCCCACCCCTCCGAAGTCGAATCAAACAACTCGAAACTGCTCCCAAGTCCCCGCTCGTTGTCCTGGGAACGGCAAGCTTGTTGCAGACTGTTGCAAATTGTTTCTCAGGAAATGCGCAGAGCACCCGAGCGCCCACATGATATTCCGACGTTATAGAGTCCGAGGAATGTTAGCCAAGGCACGACGATCTATCGAGACTATGGCGTATCTGGTCTTTGCGGCTGCATTATCGCAGGAGTTACGCCAACTGCCCGAGCAGTACATCGTCAATCTCATATGCCGTTCATTCAGGGTTCAAGCAAGATAGGATTCAAGTTATTATGGCTGTAGCCTGTGTACTCAGGTGACTAGTCAGTCGTCAACCATTCCGATGGCTTTGCAAGCACTCAAATCGCAACGTATCCGTAGGTATGTGAGTCTGCTGCAATCCTATTCAAAAATGTCAGTCAGTATACTGATTCGGATCAATCGCACAAGCCTTACTTACGTTGGGTGACGCTAATCATCTTGACGGGTCATTCCTTTTCCATGAAACCTCATGAAACTAACCCATGCCACTAACAACGATATCGATGGCTTTGCGATAATCGAAGTTGGCAACGCCAATGTAGCGATCCAGGACAAGCACAACCCGAGTCGTGAGCCCACAACTTGCTGAGTTGTCTGTTTCTGTCATATTCATTGGCACTGGGCGCGAGTACATCAGGAATCACCAAAAACGGCGTAGATGCTGTGTTAGATATGGGCCACTACAGAGCGCTACGGAGGGTACATCCTTTTTCTCAGTAGGCCCCAGTAGCTCGGCGTAGCTTCACGCTGAGCATCAGTAGTGTCTTGTAGGCCCCAGTAGACCTTTTGTTGATTTGTTATATTTATTGTGTCAAATCTTGCTTAAAAACCATGAACCTACACTAGATATCATATTCTAATTCTACTCTAAGCTATCCGTAAGAAGAGCAGCAATTGAGCTCAGTATCAATCTGCTTCGTGCTGGCGAAACAACAAAATCTGGCCAAGTCCAAATTCTCGCGCCACATCCGATTCGAATCGGCCTCGTGGTGGGCCCCGTGGCGCAGGCGCCTCGTTTCTCTTATCTTTCGCCCATCTTTGCATTTCTTCCCCCACACTTCTTGCCCTTCTACATCGGCCTACCAGCACGATTCATCAGCACGATTTCCGCTTTTGTGATGCGGTGAGGTGTATATCTGACCCATATCTCCACTGACACTGCACAACACTGCCGTCACTGACAGTCCCTGCTGAGCCTGCCCCACACGAGCTTCGGTGAGACACAGCGCCAGTTACTCCACTCCCCCACCCATCCACGTACTGAGCATCCTCGATACGGAAGGCACACCAATATTCAGGTTTCCCACTACCTGGAGCTTGCGCACTGCTTGCACGACATGTTCACAGTCCGCGACTCCACAGCGAAGCTCGTCGCCTGGATCCTGCCAATCGATAACGTGTTTGGCGGGCTGAGGCTGGCCGCACACTGTGGTGGGAGTGATGATGACGGGCAAGTGTTACTGCTATCACAGGCATGTCAGTTGAGGAGAAGCGGCAGGCACAAATGGTGCTCGCAGGACGCATTGTTGATATTTTGCAGAACGTAGGGAAGCATCCGATGGTTTCGAGGAGCTTCGAAGTATGGCAATGTTCTTTCCTGTTGTATGCTATCACAATCCTTGCTGTATTACTAGTAAAATATACCAAATATCATCCATTGTCCTAAAAGATCGTGTCTCTATTATCTCTACTATGCACGAAACGATCTGCTACTCAACACTACCTTGCGCTACTAAGCCCTCCGTAGCAAGACTATGCCATTTATCTGTAGCCTGGCATAGTTTTACACTAACTCTACCCAGTGCTACTGGATACTACGTAGGATCGAGTCTATGCTATCAGACACTACGTAGAACTGGCGCAGAGCTACGGGGTACTCCACATCAGGGGGGGGTTGCTACCGACCTACCAGTGCTACCCAGTACTACTGCGCCCTCAGTAGCATCCTCACGTGCCTCCTGATGTAGATCTTTTCACGTCCCAGGATAACGGATATCTACCTGGTGGGAAGCTTGTGGATTATCGATGCTGTGCACCCGTTTGACGACAGTGTAAGTCTCTATACTACTGTGCCTCAATTTAGAGCACGCAAGGTACGACAGGCAAAAATCTGTCTGATTCGTATGTTTGCAGATTTGGACCGGGATCTGGACTACATGCAAGCCCTCGCCACAACACGGAGGTGAATCCCCAGAGCCCCTCGAAACACCTCAATTCATTGTTTTGCTGCGGAAAACAGGAGCCGGTTGCGTGGTTTCAGAGAAGCAGGCCAATAGGTATGGTAGTGGTTTACTCAAACAAGTGGATGTATTTTTGCCGCGCCTTTTGGTGCGAGTGGGATCTGGCAAGTGTCATAATGTTGCGGTGCCAGGTTCTGGTTTGGTTATGGAATGTGAGTCGTGTTTTATCTCTTTCCCATTCTGCAAACCTTGGTTGCATATTCTCAGCGGCATGAGGTCCCCGCAGTGATCACACAAGTTGCGCCTTTCAACAGCTCGAAGCTGGATATAACCACTCCCGGGAGTTCTCTTACCGCATATCCCGCTTCGAACTGTGCCGTTGGGACTTAGTTTGGGGCACAAAAACTCGGCATCGAAATCACTCTTTGCGGCGACTGGTGCGGATTGACGGGCCACTTGCTATTTCCCCCTTTATTGACCGAGTAAGGATCGTCTCAAGGCTGGTACGTTATTTATGCCACCGTCCGGTCCGCAGGCATATGAGTACGTTTGTAGTTTTGTTTGAGCTATAAGACTGATCATCGCACTCGCATAGTATAGCAACGACTTTTACTAGCATGCGGTCTACAGCACGGCAGTGCGTAGTTCGAGCTCAACTATACCAAAAGCTACACTTTGCCTGGAGTCTCTCACTCTTCTCGTCATCTTTGAATTGCTACACGCCTCCCACTGTAGGTTAACAAAATCTGGTTGTCTGGCGAGGCCGGTAAATGATTTTTTGAAAGTTTAGGCGATTTGAAACGGGGTGAAATTTGGGTGGCCGTGCAAATGATGCGAAACCGAACCTAAGCTCGGAAGCGTAGAGTTCACTCGGCCTCTGCCCTCTCTACTTCCACTGCCGGAACAGCCTCGACTTTGTACAGTCCATTTGTGTCCCCAACTCCTCTGCCTCCGGATCCACATCCCTCAGAAGCAGTGCGAGGGGAACGGACTTAAAATGTCTCATAGCGTGGACTTGTGGTAGCGACTGGATTATTTTTGCTCGGGCTCAGATTATATTACAGCTAATTGCGTAGCCGGAGACGCATTTCAGTATTGCTCCCAACATTCTTTCTGTTTGGCTTGTTGTTTGTGCATCACCACTTTGCCCCCACCTCGGCTCCACTCACTTGCCCGTTGCGGCAAGCCTTTACCCAAATCCT
The DNA here is from genome assembly GCA_014898675.1 of Athelia sp. TMB. NCBI lineage: Eukaryota > Fungi > Basidiomycota > Agaricomycetes > Atheliales > Atheliaceae > Athelia > Athelia sp. TMB. The sequence continues at coordinate 77,956 of JACXVL010000124.1, read as the reverse complement.
TGCCTGCCCACCGCAATCAGCCTCGGGCGGGTGGAGAATTGTGGCGCCGAGTCAAAAAAACATAAACAAACATTTTGAGTGGAGCGACGCCGAAATGCGTCTCCGGTTACGCAATTAGCTATAATTCAATGGAGGGAGCCTCAATGTTTCACCAGTCTGATGTGTTTTAGACCGCGTCATTGTACTCCTGTTTCCGTCGGCTTGCGAGATATCTGATTTGGTCTATTTGTGTGTGATAGTCCTTGCCGTTCCTACTTAGCGGCGCCCGACCAATGTGTTGATTGGACAATGCTACTGTGCTGCAGCAAAGCCTCAGGTATCACGTGGTGTGTTCAAGCATATACCGCGACCCAATCGCATGCAGTCTCGGTCGCGGCAGCATATGAGAAGGCACAAAAGCGATCAATACACGGTGAGGTTCGTAGGGTAAAATTTGAAGTAAGCATTGACTCTCATTTGGTGGTGTTTGCCGCCAAGTATTGTGTGGATATGCTCGCGCCCGCTATGTACCTAAAGTACAAATCCGGATGCTTTGAGCTCCCGTCGGCCGCGTTGACTTGGGAAACGATAGTTTGCAGCTGTTTCGAATCGCCGCATCCAATTTTTTTTCTCTAGGCTGTGAACAGTTAATCACACATTTGCTCATAAGCAAAAAAGAACTTCACACGAGCAGTTGTTGAAATGCGTTCCATTTCATAAATCGGCAGCTTAACTGCATGAGGGGCAGATTCGCACTTCCCACATTGTATCTGACGACATTTAGTTACACGGCCATATAACAGTTGCCACCGCGGAAACACATGGAAGGCCGAGCAAAGGGTGCTGAAGTTGCGATGGTTGACGACCTGCGGTGTTTTGACTTGGGTGTGCCGCAATCCCAAACTATCGGTGCATAAGACACAGCATATATGAGGCCATACGTATGGTGGCGGTGGTGGTAATCTGAGCAAGCGAAGCCGTCAGAACAGGTTTTTTCGGCGCCGCATTTAGACCCGAGAAATACAGAGCTGCCGCCAGCAATGTTAGACGATTTGTATCGTTGCGCAACTATGATAGTGGATCCAGCTTTTGGTTGTTCGAAGAATTACGATATGGACGCTTTTGTCGAGGGTCCGCGAGTCAGGCTTAGCCTAAATTAAAACAGGGACACTTTCCAGCCCACGGTGCACCGCTGAGACCGAAGCCGCCGCCGTGTTACAAAAACAAAACGCAGAAACTCATCGGCCCACGCGCTTCCGGATAGCAGTCAAATTGATGACAAGATCCGCTCCAGAAGATAGGATAGGATAGGATATGCACGAGGAGTCCCAAGAGAATGTCCCAGGAAATTAGGAAAGCATCACATGACCAGCAGGCCTTGGGTTGCGCTGAGCAACGCTCCGCCTCGGTAGAGAATATTGGCTTTGGATGTGCTTGACGATGGTTGCTGATCACAGTGATCAGTAAATGGTTATTCTGTTGAATGTGTGGACTGGGGGCGAGGCAAGCATCTCGTGAAGCCAAAGAGTTCGTGTATGCGGGCAACGATGTGAATTGTTTGGAGCATCGCGCGTAGTGTGGACAACATGACAGACGGGTGCCACAAACCATACTGCTCGTTATGATCAGCCACAACTATACCCGTAAACACGGAGCCAGAGGCATGCAACGCGATAGCCGCGGTCACGCTAACTAAAATCATTTTCCTGCTCAAGGCTAGCCTTGGCAATAGATAACCTGATTATCATTCATACATGCAAGTACAATTGTACACACTGGAGGCAATAAAACGCGAGCTTAGTTGGTGAAATCATCTTCATGCCCTTGCTCACTGCCTTCATCTCCAGGGATGACATCGAGCTAAAGAGATAGAATTCAGTTAGCTGATTGAATAGTTCGCGAAAAAAGCGCGGACCTTGTCGAGGTCGACCAAGCATTCAGCGATGATTTTGACTGCCTTCATGAGATCTTCCTCAGAGATTACCAGCGGAGGCGCAAAGCGAATCCTATCCGACAGTCAGCTCCGGCTTCGCTTACGCGTGGAGGATAATGACGTACGTATGGACATGTGTTGGCTTCGCCAACACTCCACGACTCTTCAATAGGAGGCAGAACTGCCACGCCGTCCTCCCCTTCACACTCTTCGACTCATCCATGACTACCGCATTCAGCAGGCCACGACCCCTGACAGTTTGTACAAGGGGGCTTTTGAGGTCGCGGATGGCGGTGCGGAACTTCTGCCCGAGGTCCTCAGCACGCTCAGCGAGTTTCTCATCAACGAGGACATCCAAGGCTGTCATCGCGACAGCACAACCGAGGGGGTTACCACCGTAGGTGCTGCCATGCTCACCGGGCTTGATGCAGAGCATCACATCACGGTCGGCAAGGACAGCGGACACCGGGTAGACTATGAAGAGTTAGTTCCGTGGTGCAAGCAAAATACTAATCAGGACATACCTCCTCCTGAAAGAGCCTTCCCGAGGAGGACAATGTCCGGCCTGATGTTATCATGCTCGTAGCACAACATCTTGCCCGTTCGGCAAAGACCCTATGTCAGATACGCTTTAGCCACAGTGATTACTCCTTAGAGGAATCTGTTTACCGTCTGGATCTCATCGCAGATGAGCAAAACATTGTGCTTCTTGCAGAGCGCGGAGACCTGGGAAAGGTACCCTTGTGGGGGCACAACAATACCAGCCTCTCCTTGGATGGGCTCGACAAGGAATGCGGCAATGTTCTTGCCGTTGAGCTCGAATGCACGTTCAAGATCGGATATCTCGCCGTAGCGGATGAAGTGGACCTTGCCATTGTCTTCGTAGGTCGGTCCGACGCCCTCGAGGTATGGTCCGAATCCACCACGGCTCTCCGGGTCTGTGCTCATACTAAGGTCATAGTCTTGATGAGAGTTAAGTGAGAAGGCGAGAAGATTTGTTAGCGAACCTGATGATTCCCAGCGTCCGCCCATGGAAGTTATCTGCTGCGCTCAGGACAATTGCCTTTCCCTCAGGAACACCCTTCTTCTCATAAGCCCACTTCCTAGACAGTTTGATGGCGGTCTCGACGGCTTCCGCTCCAGTGTTCATGGGAAGGACCATGTCGAAGCCGAACATCTCGGTGACTTGCTTTGCAAACCGCCCAAACATCGAGTTGTAAAAAGCACGCGAAGACAGGGTGAGCTTCTGCGCCTGCTCGACAAGAGCCGCAACGATCCGTGGGTGACAGTGGCCCTGTTCAGTGAGAAGGGATCAGTGCATGGAAGATAGTGGGATGCTGAGTTTACACACCTGGTTAACAGCACTATGTTTTCGACGGTACCATGTCAGTAATACGAGATGGCGGGGAACAGAAGGCACTTACGAGTATGCTGACAACATGTCTATATATTCTTTGCCTTCGGGATCCCATACTCTGCACTCCGAGACCAGTCAACTGAGGTTCCACAAAGCGAGTGGCACAAATAGCTCACTTGGCACCTTTACCGGAATCGAAGACGACAGGAAGTGGGTGGTAGCTAATGGGATAAAGAGCGCATTAATATCTCAGATTGACTTTTTGAGTTGCAGGGAACGCAGGATCAAAAGCGCAGAAGAAGTGCAGATCATGGACATGCGACATATGCAGATCTTCGGCGCTTTGCATGTCGGTTGATCGTTGCAAGAAATGGCTTACTTGTGTGCTCCGTACTGGTGCTCCAACCCAATGACATCCGCAGACGTGAGATGGACCTGACCATTGCCATTGCTCGCATTGCTCGACTTCAATAAAGTCGCTGTTGTGGGGGACGATCCGTTCGTAGCAGTGGGAGACATGGTTAATGTTTACTTTGGATGTTGGTTGTGGTTTGTGTAGAAATCTCTGTGGATGTGGGGTGAGATAAAAAGAGGAGTACAAATACTCTGTCCTCAGCCCACATGATGCGGGATCCGCCCGTCGTCGATGCAATATTTTGCAAATTGCCGTTAACGGTCGAGCATTTGCGCTTGGATATGGAAAGCTCGCGCTTTAGCCGGAGGCGCGGATCGTTTGCCGATGTCAGTACGACTTGAATGAGGCATCGAAGGAGGCACGTATATATCCATTAGTAAAGTACAAGCGACAATAACAACACGAAATATAAGTAAGCGCCAAGACCCTATCCCAATGGTCATAAGTATGGACAGGTCATTGCAGCGCAGCAGGCCACTGCGGCCGTGGCAACATCCGTCCCTCGACGTCGAACCGAGGATTGATAGGATACTCCAAGCCATCACTCTCACTGCGCCCTATCGGCACTGAGCAAGAGGGCAAGTTAGCGGCGATCTTCCGACGAAACAGCATGGAGATGCTTACAGAGCCACCACCACACACTCTTCCCCATGACTGATTCCCAGTTTCGCCGAGCGCTTCCCAGCCACCAAATATTGCCCTCTTGGTCTATCCGGCCCCATGTTTGATTCCACTCCCGTTTCTTAGCCTTCTTCCGGCTGTTAAGGCTTTAGTTACACTATTAAGTTAGCTAAGTGGAGGTCACGTACGCGATCTCGTGGCAGGAAAACATCATGCCCAGCGTTGCGCTCTCGGTCTCCTTCATGGCACGTGCGCGGAATGACTCGACCGTTGTCTGGTTGATGCAGATCATGTACGTGTGCGTACACACAAGCGAGATAGTGAACAGAGAGAAGAAGCCCGCGCTGCACGAATCGGGTCAGCGCCGTCACTTATGATGGCACGTGTATCACTTACAGGGCAATGATGACAACTTCTTGGATGTCAATGCTGCCATTGACATTCATGCCTTGCTTCACAACATGTATGATTAGCGTAGCAAAGATCCAGAGGCAGTATACTCCCGCCCAGAAGCAAAAGTTGATAAAGAACTGTAATACAATCAGTATCGTGGTTAGATCAACTATAAGTCAGAGCCGTCACGGTCACCTTATGATTTCGAGCACCAACACATTGTCCAACCCCTAAATATATTAATGTCAGTCTCATTGTAGAGATAAGTGGTACTGATGACATACAAGGACAATGATGGTCGTATTTGAGAACGCACTGAGCCAAACAAGTAAGCAACGCTGTTCGTGTATGACGGAATCGGCTTACTGTTCCACATGCACGACAGTGATGCGCTCTCGCAGGCTTAACGATTTCATCTCTGTGACAATACCGCTTTATTGGAGTTAAAACAGGCTCCGACAATGGCTTCCTTGCTGGTAAGATATTATCCTGGTAGCGCGCCTCTTCAACGAGATGTGGATCTCTGTTGGGTATAGGAAACACATCAAGCACCCCCGCATTCGGCTCCAGACTCTCCTCCTCTTGAAATCGCGATTGCCCGTCCTTGCGGGCAGAAAAGTATGGAGGCTTCTCCGATTGCGTAATGTCTGGCCGTTCGTGTTCCCCAGATGCCGATGCCCGCCGAGCCCATTTATCTCGAGGAAGGCTGGATTGGTACTTTGGCCCCGCAATTGTGGCAGGACTTGGCGGCTTCGGTTCCCTAGATTTGGAAATGTACTGATTGGAAAGAGTTAGCATAAGCATGAGGCGAAGCTTTCAGATGATCACACACATCTCGAGCGAACCCTGGCGGCGTGAATATCACCTATGTCCTCGGTCAGATGCGCCCTCAAAGGTAGGGCAGGATAATTAAGCTCACTTTGGCATATGTCCATGATATCATGATCAGAAGTGGACAGAAAATCGCGGTAAACACAACTACAGTCGCCAGTCAATGCCTGAGCCCCGTTACATTACAACATTACTCACTTCCGGTCGTCCGGCTTCCCAGCGCACCCTCATGTTCCAGCATCATGGGGATGCATAATCTTGCCAGATATACGTACGACGCGTACCCTATGATTCCAATCGTGATGCCCACCGCTGCTTTGCGGATAATCCACGGCGGTGGTCCTCGCTCCTCACGCCTCGCTCGAGCCTCGTATTTAGCTTCTTGGATCGTGCCGCAGCATGTCTGGCCACTCTTTCTGTCCTTCGGCATATGCGGCGGTGAGTGCCCAGAGGGCAAGAGGGGGGTTGGTGTCGGCGGTCGAGAACAAGCCTGAATAAGGCCCGCTAGCGTCATGTCCGCGAGGCGCCATGTACAGCCACCGACATCACTTTCCTCACGAGAAAATTTGCTTGCCTCTTTTACAACGACCCACATCAACCCCCCGATTTTTTGGATCTTCCCAGCGGTGAGTATTTCATTCATTTCGACACAGTGATGATTCTCTTTATACCATACTTTACCACATTCGGAAACCAAATGTGTAGACAAAACTATAGATTTCAGCCTTGTCTGATCTTTCCTTTCCTCATCTTTGGGTAAGAATGATTACTGACGAGTTCCCTCTGCTTCAGGCTCTCGTTGCTGCCCTTGCTCTGCTACACTGGTGAGCTTATATTTCATATCTCCTCCTTTTGTGCCTTGTTTCCTTTGCGATGAAATCTTTCGATGGGCGGACATAACGTACCCTGGCCCATACCAAAGTCTCCCGGTGTACAATGTGGAGGCGGGTCGGGGTACTTGTTGAAATGCATCGAGACACTGATCTACCTTCTTTCTTTCATCATTATATTGCCTGTGACTTCCTGCTTGACTTTACGAACAGCCTGCTGACCCAATACTTGAATTTTAGGCGAACGTTCATCGAATTTTACAAATACATGTATCCGCTTGTCATCTATCCACACCTTGAATCGAACCGATGTTATTTTATGCAGCGTGTCGTTATCAGCAATCACCATGTCCACCCTCCCTGCTGAATATCACTACATTCTATTCTCAGTCACTCCAGCATGTGAGGCCCTCACAGTCCGCAAATCTCTGCAAGATTCGCTCACACAGTCATTTGGCATCACATCCGCCGGAATCTTCATGGATGTGCTGTGGGTATCGACCACCGGCTCGGAAATAGTCATTCGTGCTCGACAGGCGTGCGTCGCACCATGCCATCAATACTCATTATCCTGAAATGAACGATCTGCAGCGATGCAGTCAAAATTATGGCGGCTGCGGCTGCATCAACCGTGTCGCCACGTATATCAATGATCAAGCATTCGGGGTTTCTGCCCTCCTTGCTGTTTAATGAACGCTTGCCCTGAGATCGTGTGTTTCATTTTGGGAATGCACGTATATACAATTATAGTATGAAGGGAGACCTATCTCGGTGTCAGCGGAGAAACCCTTAAATGCACAGGGAGAACATAATCAAACCACCGTTTTCTCCCTATGAGAGTGCGCTCCACATAGCAAGCCCTCCAAACACACTGCCGAGCCCAACAATCAGACCAATATAGCTCGCTGTGTGCAGCCCAATGCGCGAAAGGATGAGTGGGGTGTAAAGCACTGACAGCAAGGTGTGCAATAATGCAAGGAGAGGGAAAGTTAGGGCGATTGGTAAATTCGAGCGGCTATTAGAGTCATCGCGAAAGGACACAGAGGAAGAAAGATACGCTCCTGAGAGCAATAGCCCAAGCCCGAGAGAAAGGAAGATAGAGTTGACCCGCTGCAGAGTCGATATGAACGCGGGTATTTTCTGCGACCATGGTGTCAGAACAACGAATACACAAGGATAAAAGACTCACGATAGCAGGCATACCATACACCTCCTCCACTTCCTCCCGCGCCTTGATGGCCAGGAGGCGGTCCAGATCCTGGTCCACCTGCGCGTCGAGGCCCATTGCAACTTTCGGTCTCTGCGCTATGAGGCCCATTGTGTCGAGGAAACCGCTCCCATTGATCTCAACGGGGCTGGAGACCCGCTCCTCTACCGCAGATAGCAGCTCCGCCTCTCTGCCCTCTGGAACCAGCACATCTTTGTACAGCGCAATCATCTCGTACCCCTGCCATACACCCACCACCACCTCCGCAGCACTCCACCCCACTGCCAGCCAAATGATGCGCAAAAACGCAGGGTCTTGCCATGTGGGCAGGGGCCAGTCCATATCGTGCCTAATCCGAAGAATTACCGGTGCAGAGAGTCGAAGGAGGTTCGTGAGGATGACATGCGTGGCTGCCACCAACAGGGAGGCGACATCAGTTGAGGAGACAAGAGTAGCGAAGAGGGTATAGATGGGGAGATGGATAGTGTGGGAGAGGGACCACAGTGCGACGGACAATAGAAGCTCTGAGAGGGGGGAGGGAAAGTGAGGCGGGGATGGGAACTGGGTGGACTCAGGAAGCGGCCAAATGACTTGCGGCATAAAAGCAATCAGAAGCAGCAGGACAGCACTGACGAGGGGCACGAGGGTGTACATGGCGACAAGGCGAGGGTAGCTCCCCCGATATATGCCTATTTGCTCTAGCTCCCAATCCACATCCTCGTCTTGCCCTTCATCGTCGGTGGGTTCATCGTCCGGTTCCTCCTGCACACGCCCCAAGTAGCTATCACGTCTGAAGCGCTCGGGGCTGCCTCTCAAGCTCCCGGTCCGCGATGACGAGCTAGGAACTGGACTAGTGTCCAGGTGTATCGGACCGCTACGTGGCGAGTGCGCTAGTATGGTGGAGCTGCCCGCCTTGCGCGCAGACCTCCATGGCTTTGGGATCAGACTTCTAAGACCCATCACGTACTAGAGCGCAGAATATCGCGATTCTTTGGGAATGCGGTGTGATCTTAGTTGGGGCAGATGCGCTGAGAATCGAGTGAGTTCCTCAGGTGAGGATGGCGGTGGCGGAGCTTTACAGCAGCATGTTGCAATTCAACAGAATTCAACCGGCCCGCTGACTGTATGATCACGCGGACAATGTTTTCCCCTATGTCTCTGTTAAGTATCCGAATTATCATCGATATTTCGACAGAACGAATAAACTCGAGTGAGGTCCTTGCCCTCCAGCGCCAGTAGTAACCGTGGCGAGAAGAGTCAATGTTTTTGCTTCTCTAGGATACGGGAAGTCCGACTCGGTGGTATGCAAATCTCGCTATCATCTACTTGAGTATATAGATAAACTCTGAGAAAAGCATATCGCGAAAGAAGATCACTGGGGAATTCCAGCCGGGAGTCATCAATTGATGCTTCATGTACGTCGTGAGCTTGTCTGGTTTGGTGTGAGCAAATAACAACGTCAATATATATGATCAACTCACGATGATCGCACGTATGACGGGGTCCCTAGCCCAATTTACCAAAGCCCCGACTCGGGAACGCCTACTCGGAAACCTTCTTCTTCTTCTTTTTCTTGATCTCCTTCTCCTTCTGCCCTTCAACGGTGGGGCCAGCAGCCGCATCGGCATCGCTCTCTCGCTGTCGTTTCGCGGACGACTTAGGCTTGGCCCGCGCCCCTTGAAGAACGCTATCAGCGGAGGGCACCTTCGGAAGATCCACACCAGTTGGTTTCATAAATGCTCCCTCAAATGCAGCAGGCTGAGCCGGGATAGGTTTTGGTGGAGCTACATTGATATTGGGAACCGTACGCGTTCCACCACGTAAATCAGTCCCGACGCCGCTGATATCACGAATGACGTTCTGAGCAGATTTCCCCAAGTCCCGCTGCAGCGGTGAAGGTTTTTTTGTGTCTCTGGGTTTTGATTTGGTGGGAGAGGCCGAAGACGACCCAGAGCCCGAGATAGAAGTGAGACGGCGCTGGTTATCTGGATCGGCTGCTTGGGGCTCAGGCATGCTTACCTAGTTAAAACCCCGCATTTAGCATTCAGTCGAGGAGATAGAAGTTCATGGATGGAACATACGGTGACCTCTTCAACCTCCTTTCCATGCTTGCCGAACACACGCCGTCCCCTGGGTTTCTCGACATCTCCATCGTCCTCCCGATCAAACAGAAATGGTATATAGGATGCTTCATAGACGACATCTGTCGCCTTCCTAGTTGTAACAGATATGATAGAAATGTTAAAGCCTCCCGAAGAAAGATTCCTATGAAGATATCAGACTCACGCTTGGCTGCCACTCCCGCTCGCGACACCCCATGCCTCTCTCACTTCTTTGGATACCTGCCATTCCGCCTCATCTTTCACCTCAGCCTGCTCCAACTCGACTTGCGCAAGCTGCTTTGCGCGGTGCGCATTTTGCATGAACTTCAAACTCAGGGTCCCGGTACTGAGCCCTTTATTGGCTGGTTTCGCCTGAGTCGACGTCATGCAGGCAGAGATTCGGAACTACACAGTAGATTCCCCGATAGATGTAGGATATTGTGAATGCTCTACCAGATTTGCAGAACTAGACTGAAATATTAGAGTGTTTTTGCGGGAATATTAGCAGTCAAGCAAAGCGGTAAAGGCCACGTGCTCAGCCCCTCTTGGCTGACGACTGTCATGACCAGCTGCTTGATAAGCCGCTATACTGTTATTGACACCACTTTGGCTACTTGCTCGACATGACACGCACTTTTTCAAGGACGCCGTGAAAGCAAAATCCCTAGCTCCAACGAAGTGTCAATTTGAGACACTCAAGCTCGACGCTCAGAGATTGATCGTCAGAAGTCAAAGCGTGCCCACTTGGACTGTTAAGAACTTGGCTTCCAGACAGCAGTTTTGTGTGGCTGCTTCTCTGGAACTACTGGTCGCGCCGTTTATACTTTGATTGCCCCCCTTCGTGGCCGGAAAGGCTAAATGCTGGTCAACCTTTTTCTATTCCACGTACTCAAGCGCATGTGTTTGATCCTGCCACCCCACTTCTGCACGTCACGGGCGCGTTCAACACTTCAACCAGTCTTTACGTGATTCCATCCGTTCTCCTTGGTATACCAGAGTCCTGATGCGTTGATGATTTCGACAACAAAAGAAGAGACCAGCTGAGGAGCGATACTGTCCTCTACCTTGACCCCGCAACAAACGTAGAGCCTGAGTGCTGAAGAGTTAGACAAGTTTCATTCAGCCTACCCTTGGAAGCTTGGACTCTGACGCCACGAGGACCCGGTTCATTTGCTTGTTTTGATTGTACGTACAATATTCATCATCACGAAGGGCTGCCCACCCATCAGCTCTTCCCGATATTTCGAAACTACGTCGGATTAATACATATTTTCCAGATGACTCCGACGTACTCTCTGAGCAAATAACGGTGGGCGATCTCATCTTGACATAATGATGCTCAATTGGATTGGTAGGGAGCAGTTGATTTTCACCAAGGCTAAGCCGATTCTCGTAGTGTCCTTGGTGCCCCGAGATTATTCCCGGCACCTCCACGAGAGAGCGACCCTGCTGAAAATATGAAGATTACAGCTGGCGCTGGACTCTGTTGCTGCTTTGTTAAGCCGGTGGAGGCGACTCGGCTTTTTCGGAGACCACCGCGACTTGCACGCACCCTACATACACGGCTATTCACGGCAGTTTTTCAAAACCCCTTGCATCTCATCTATGGATGGTAACCAAGTTGCGTCAGCTCGCGAATAAAGTTAGAACCGTTTAACTTTGCTGCCTTTTTGCCTTTCATGATGATCGCATCGGTCTGAACATGGACATTAAACGAACTGCAGGTGAGCACCACCACCTATACGGATTTTAGATGCTGAAATCAAGGTTCTAACGTTTTGATTGACTTTTCACGTTTAGCAGTGGTTTTTCATTAATGACTTGGACTGTGCAGGCATCTCGCAGGCTGGCAGCATTTGATCTCCGTGGCCATCTGCTCAGGCCAAACATCACTGTCGCGTGACAAGGACTGTTTTGCACTTCGGCCGCTCCTGGCCGCTGATAGGCACTGATTATATTCAGCTTCCAGCATTCGCATGCGCATGCAGGCTCCTATGGAACCCAACTTTTTCTATCTACTCGCACTTTGTACAGGTCATTACGTGGATATCCTCAGCCCAGGCCCTGTGGAAGCTATCCGCTGGTATTTGGACAGCAAGTCCTTCCCGAAATATACCCTTGACCTCCAGCCCACAACTTGACGGCAGATTATGTACAGTAATGCATTTCTAGGGCCCTTCCCTATCGCGAACGTGTGCATTGGCACCCGCCAGTCTCTTGGAAAGGCGATCCCGTGCGTGCTATCGAGGCACCGCGCCACCGAACGTCGTTTGCCATCTCTGCTCCGCGTTCATCCCGTCCAATTGACGGCTGATAGGAGCCACACGCATGAGGCACGTCATCCTGTCATTAGGTGTGCGAACACACCCAATTGCGACTAATTTGGGCACAGGTGAGGCTAAGAACTATGCGGATTTGCACGAGGCAGTGGCCCAGATGCACGCCTTCCCACTCAATTGGATGCTGCGGACCGAATGCACAGATCGCAAAAACCCGAGATCGGGAATGGGTGCGCATTGGGGCACAGATCTTGTCTGAGCTCACTTGTGACGCTTTCAGCGCAATATCGGGCGGGTCCTGTGAGACAACTGAGCCATCGAAGCTGGAGGACATGTCAGGCGATATTCAGATGTATGCACACCCTCGATCGCCAAGCGATAATACGGGGTTAAACGCTATCGCAGTGCTCGGTGGACCCCCAACGCGCATCAAAGGAGGGTCGTGCCGTCCATTGCTCTCAATCTCAGCGATATTAATTATATTGATCCATCGCCACCGGGCTGCGTGCAAGTATACTTCGTCATTCATAATGTACATAGTCCCAAGAGCTCGGTCACTCAACATGTGCGATCAATATTATGGTTGACAGTTGACGTCGACGCCACACAAACCTGTGATGAGTCTGGATAAGATGACCAAAAACCGGCAATCAAAATGCCTTCAGTGAGAAGTTCAAGATTACGTCCACCGTTGCAGATCTTGTGGGAGGCTGATGGTGCGGAGATCGTGGACAGAATACTTGCAACTGTATAGGGCGCACCCTCGGTCCAAGCGCCCTCAAAACCGTATTCCCAAGCCATTCCAGGCCAATAAAATACTGATCAGCGCTGATTTCGCGCAATGATGACGCCAGAAGTTGGCGGTCGATGTTAATCAGTTCTTGCCCGAAACTGTATAATGGGCGATTGCGTGCACGGAGGGTCGGCCCTACCGCCACCACCTGGCGTGATTCTAAGAAATATGATTATCACCATATGGATATCCTGGATGCGAATGAACGAAATGAGACGACGACGTCGTCCAGGGACATGTTTCCTCACGACTTGTGATGCGGTTCTCGACAGTGGGAGATAAATGAGTACATAAGCTGTTGGTAAGCGTGATTGTATATCATGGGCGATATATCATCGGTATAGACCTCGGTGGCATCCAAAGATGGCTGTTCCTGTCCGGAAGTATGATGCCCTCAAACCGAGGATATATAAGAGCTTTCTGTAGAAGATGGATCACAGAAGAGAGACCACCCGGGAAGATAACGCTCGGTCAAGCCGTAAAAGCCTTCAAGAACTCTGGTCCTCGCGGAAATGCTCAGGAGACTCGGCAAACAAAGGGTTCCTGTCGAAAATAGCATGTGAGGGGAAGCGAGTCGGGAAAAGGAAATTTAATACATACATACATTCATCCGCATCCCGGTCGGTTCATGATCAGGAACAATGCGAAGCAACGGCATTAAATATTGCATAACGACATGCCACACGGCACCACGATAATATCCAGCGCGGATTCATGATGCAGGTTGGGGCAGCTGTGGAGTTGGCGCGGACATGAGAGAGCGAACGCCAAAAAGGCGATGCGTGACAGCCTTCACACAAGCCTGCGTCTCGCGAAGACGGGTCAGTGTCAGGAGCTGTCGTAGATCAGGTTAGCACTCATCGCTCGTATGCATCTCACATGCCTAATTGTTGCATATTTACTTAAAGTACCTAGCGGCGAAAACTCGCCTGTACTAGCGCTTGATGAAAGTGAGACAGAGAAATATTTTGAATACTTTCCAGGCCCGGCTATCAGGCCCAACGGGTTTCAGCATTTTCCGTCAACGGTTGACGTATGTCCGTCTGGCTGGCGAATGAAGTCCACGCTAGTCCACGAGGCTTTCGGAGTGTCATATCTACAGAGGACAGAGAGTTACGGACCGAATTCGACGAAGGATCATTCCAAGCCAGTTACCGGGTGCTAATTTCTTGCTTCGGCTTCCTTAGGGCCTTATGATGCCTTTGCAAATTCGGGCGATCGCTAGTTCTTTTCACGCTGTGTCTATTATATAAAGCCTACGGCGTCGCCGTGCCTTCTAGTGGCTGTCAGTACTTATATCTTGCACTTTCGTTTCCGTACCTTAACCATGTCCTCCTCGTTCAGCCTCCGCCCCGTATCTCAATCCCCCTCAGCGATTCCGCCAATGCAAAGTCCTCCTATGCACTTTCGGCCCCCATCATCTATGAACTCGCCTAGAGATCCCACTCGCGTTCGGCGGCCTATGTCTCCAAGCTCTTTGCGAGGTCAGTGTCGTCGACAATGCTGCTGCTTCCTGATCGCTGACACAGGATGAAGACCTCGACCTGACGCACGGCCCCGATGCGGCTCCACGCTCTTATCCTGCCCCACCGACTGGACATGAATTAATGGCCTTGTTCCCCCCTAATCCTCCCACAACTCTTAATGATCAATTGGCCAACTCCACCAGCAGCTACTTCCGTCGCGAAGAGCGTGCTTTTTTCGCGCAAGGCAACCGGGAGATCGTTCGAGTCCGTATAGATATGGATATGCCTCAGGGGTATGATAGGAAAAATGGATACGATAAGGGCAAGGGCAGGGAGCCTCTGGCCAATCAAAACGGCGGGCCAAGACCCTACCTCCCCCAGATGCCTTCGCTCCCAACCGCTCCTTCGCCTACAAGCGGCAGTATGCCGCCGCCTAATCCAGCTCCGGCCATGTCCAATTCGCGACACGGCCGTGCGTCGTCCTTCCACACTTCCCCTCACGCCCAGCACCTACCGCATCACCCTCAACCACCCCGTAGCGTTCAGCATGAATCCTCCAGCCAAACACATTCAGACAGTCTCCACAGCGATTTTCATCCCGAGGATATGCAACAAGATAGCCCGGACGAAGCATGGAGGCGGCCAATGCCATACGCCGAACGACGCCGCGCTGGCAAGCACACCAAAAGGGTTATTGTTAGATCTTGAAATTTTATTTCCGGTATGTTATCGAGCTTTCTCCAGTTACTTCCGACGTCTGACTCTTCCCTTCGTTGTGATGCAGCATGCTTCCAGGCTTCCACTTATTGTACACGTAATTTTTCTAGTGTTTCTTTGCAAGCCTGTTTTACTTCACACACACTGTCCTTCTTGTAATCACAACCCCCACGCCAGCATCCATAATTGCTTTTGTTACCATATATGCCAGTTACATATACCCTGCGACCATGTTTCCCCTCCCAGCATCCATAGATAAGGCTTCGTTGTGCGGATATGGCACCTGAATTTCCTACGAGGGGCTTCAACCTGTCAAACAGTCAGCTATCTTTGATTCCGGTAATAATAATTGTAGCAGTCAGCCACACTGATCATGATCGAATAGATTCAGATCTCATCGTGCACCGTGGGCTTCGGTGCCTGCGCGAGTGATGCCGTGAGCGCACCGGTTCCTCATCAGGAATTCATTGGCTGAGCCCACACCGAGCTCCCGACGGGTCAAGGGCTTGAAGGGGCGCCGACCACACTGTCCTGGTTACAAGTCCTTCCGCATAATAGAACAATCATATGGGACATACCCGACCACGCACGGTGCCTGTCATCCACGTCAGTTCAAACTTCACTGGACAAAGTCCAACTTTGGTTGACGTACCTAAGTAAGGGACTTTCCGCCCAAGCACACGTTGCGTGCATTACCAGTGTCCGGACGCACAACATCTCTCTTGAAGTAGAGACGATCCCTACCAGTCTATAACCAGACAGTCTTGGGCAGTAATTGTGTCATCGGTACTTCGGTGAAAGATCCTATTCAAACGTGGGTTATCGAGCATGAATGCAGAAACTCAGG
>JACXVL010000124.1:0-62176 GCA_014898675.1 Athelia sp. TMB | reverse complement strand
TGCCAGTGGAACTCAAAGGCAGCTGCCACTGCGGGAAAGTGCGCTTTACCATCGAATCGAACACCCCCGTCCCATACCAGGTGTGTACCTGATCTCGCTGCTGCCGGTTTGCCCGCTGACAACTATCATCTATCCAGCTCTGTGTGTGCTCGATCTGCAGGAAGACAGGCGGCTACGGCGGCTCTGTGAACCTCAGCGCCAACACCAGCACGCTCAAAGTTGAGGGCGCGAAATACGTCAAGTGTGTACTATCTCCATTCACATCCACCGCGTTTGCTTATCGGTCACTGAGTAGAAAATACAAGGCCGTCCTGGATCGCGACACCCCAGAGGCCTCCATTGTGCACTCTGAGCGTAACTTCTGCGGCGCGTGCTCTGCAATGCTGTGGCTCTTCGACGCGCAGTGGGCCGAATGGACGTACCCATTCGCGAGCGCCATCGACTCGGAGCTCCCGCTCGCTGATGAAATGGTCAGTCGTCTTTCGATGAGGGCGAGTAACTTCACTGCTGATTGGCGATGTGACAGACGATTGTTAAGCTCGACTCCAAACCCGCGCATGTCCGCCTTCCAGAGGGGAAGAAGGCGGTCTACGACGCATATGGCCCGCTCTCTGTCGCGGACTGGCACAAGGAACACGGCCTTTGGGTAGATTAGCTTTTGTATACCCGTGGCATGATTGTAGTTTCAAGTCTACATTCAATGTGATACATCCATTTCATGCATATGGTAACAGGGTATTAATGCATTGACTAAATAAGAAACAGTAAACAGAACACAAACAGCAGTAAGAGTAGCAAAACAGATCAGAGCGTTACTAAAAATACAGATGTGCCTTCACCCAAGGTTGCTCCAGGCTCACGTCGGCACATTCTCCTTCCCCCGCCCCTTCTCGCCCGTCCGCAGCTTCGCCGGATACTCAAAGCTCACGTCCCCCTCAAACCCATCCTCCACGACGCTCCACTCCTCCTCAAGCAAGCTCCCGGCCTGCATCACGCTCGCGTCTAGCTCCATCTTCACGGGCGAGAGCATGCCTTCTACCTCGCCCTCCTCGTCAGCACTCTCCTCGTTTTCGTTCTCCTCCACGAGTGTCGAGACGCGCGGCGCAAAGGTGGAGGTGGGCGCGGGGAGCCGCGACGGTGGCGGGAGCGCGGCACCAGGTCCGCCGAGCCCGACTGAGTCGAAGCGCGTGACGAAACCGACGAGCGCGCGGCGCTCCTCCTCAAGCTTCGCACGCGCGCGTCTCTCCCGCTCCAGCTCGCGCGCCAGCTCTCGAGCCCACTCTTCGGAAGCGGCGAGCTTCTGCTCCAAGTCCGCGCTTGCCGGTGCCGCCTGCAGCGCCTGTATCGTGCGCGCCTGCTCCGCGATGATGCGGTCCTTGTCGTCCGGCTCACCCTCGCCCTCGGCTTCCGCCGACGACGGTGCCCGAGCCTCGAGCGCCGCTTCCAGACTCAGTATCTGGTTCGCGCGCACCTCGAGCTCCCGCCGCGCAGCCAGCAGCTCCTGCTGAACCTCATACACCTCCATCCCCCATTCCACCTTCCCGCTCCCTGCCTCAGTGGCCGGTTTTCCTGGGGACGCCGGCCGCGAGTCGATCCCATCCTCCACAGTGGCGCTCGTGAGGATGAGCTTCGTGAGCTGCTGTATGCGCCCGTTCAGGTCGCGCATCGCGCGCCCCTCGTCGACCTGCTCGCGCGCGCTCAGCCGGCGCCGCTTCCCGCCCGCCATGCCCCCGCCCTCCTCCGCGGCGACCTCACGCTCCGCGAGCCGCCGCTTCAGGTCTTCGATCTCGGTGCGGTACCGCTCGAGCAGCGCGTCCGTGTCGACGACCTCGCGTTTCTCTGCCTTGAGATGCACGCGCTTGATACGCTGAGCGAAGAGGAGCGTGCTGGTAGACTCTGCGATCGCGCTGGGGGATGGGTTGAGCGTGCAGATGACGCTGATGCGCGCGTTGCCAGCTAGGGAGGGCTGCAGAAGACGCGTGAGCTTGGAGTTGCGGTAAGGGACGTGATCACTGGGGGGGTGGGTCAGCGCTGTTCTCTTCGGTGTAGCAAACAGGCTCACGATTTGCCCTTGGCCGCATTCTCGCCCAACGTCCCGATGACACTACCCAGCGTCAATAAACTCGTATTGATGTACTTCCCCTCCCGTGTCCGCTCCTTATCTGAGGTCGCCCTTTCGCTCCCCGCGAGGTCGATAAGCGACAGCGTCGATACTTGCACAGAGCGGCCGCCCCTTGATTGCAGCCGCGGACCTGAGGTGTCTCGGTTGCCCAAACCCGGCGTGGAGCGCCCGTTCATCGATGGGGTACTCCGCCCATTATAGCTCGGTGTCGTCGCTCGCTCCGGGATCACCGCCTCGCCGCCGCCCCGTTCTCGGGACTCGATCACCACTCGGAAGACACTGTGGCTTCGCGAGCTGCGCTCATTCCAGTCCGTGCTCGCGGTCCGTCTGTTCCCCTCGCCGCGCCCCAGCACAGCGCGCACGCCTGCGAGGCTCGTCACCACCTCCTCGCGCAGCGGCGCGAGCACGCCGTTGCCCAAGATCTGCACCTGCGGCCCGCCCGCGCCCGCGCCGAGCAGGTCGTGGATCGTCTCGTTGTATATCTCGAGGTACGAGCAGCGCAGCAGGTACTCGCGGTCAGGCGTCTCCTTGATGATCCTGAAGATGTCCTTCATCGCGCGCGGGACGACGCCCGGCTCGTCGGGGTCGCCGCTGAGCGTGAATGTCTTCCCTGAGGCAGTTTGTCCGTACGCGAAAACGAGCGCGTTGTACCCCTCCATCGCGGCGCGCACGTGCGCTCGGGCGACGGCTGCGTAGATGGGTTTGTTTGGCGTGCCGGTGAGGATGTTGTCGAAGTTGTAGGTTTGGTTCGGGGTGGGGGCGGAGTGTGCTGCTTTTGTGGTGGATGCAGAGGCGTCCGCGGAAAGAACAATTTGGGTAGGGGTGGGGGAGGTCCATGCACATTGGCTATCTGTTGGGCGAATTCTGTAATGCAGTCAGTGACTTGAGGAATGCAATGAAGAGCAGACTAACCGTATTGAAACGAGCACTTTATCACCGTCCTTCTGATTCGCGCGCAACCATGCCTCGTCCACGCCGTCTATGCTCACGTCTCCATCGCCCGGCTCGACGGTGCCCGCGTCGACGAGGACTTCCTCAGGGTCCACGCGGCTCACGTCCATCATGCTCTCCGGCATAGGGCTTCGACTGCGTCCATTTGGTGTCCCAGGCGTCTTGGGTCTTGGACTCGTCGCCCGCGTGGGTGATGAAGGCGGGGGCGCGAGGCTCGTGCTAATGGGCCGCGGCCGCATCGGCGTCGCGGTGCTCCGCACGCGCGACTCGCTGCTGAGCGCGGCCTTGAACTTCTTGATTGGGTTCCCCACCGTCGCCGTCGTCGAATTCGCGCTCGCCGCCGTTGTATACGAGGACCCGCTCGCGAGGGAGGACACGCTCGACACAGAGCCGGAGACGGAGGAGAGGGACGAGGCGGGGCGTTTGGGGGTGAAGGGCACCGTGCGCGTGGCGGGCTTGAGTGGTGTTGCTGTCGGCGCCATCGTCGTGTAGAGGCGTTGGCGATGGGCTGGGCGATGAGCAGGGAGGTTGTTGATGAGTAACGTGATCGTTGGCTTTCCATGAATCCTTCGCGAAATTGCATCGGGCCGGTGCCGGCCGTGGGTGGCGCCAAATTCAACTCAAAATGTTTCTACATAGTTTCTAGCACGACCTGCTATCATGAAAGATCATTGTCGCCTTTTCTTACAAGAATTCTCCCATACACTACTCAACCTACCCCAGTGGTCTCGGAGCACGTCAATTGGTATTTCGAGTGGCATAAGAAAATCAATGCGACATCGAACAGAAAGCGCAAGATAAAACAAGACAAAACAACAGCAAGCCCTTCAAAGTCCAGCACTGGTACTAATGATATAGCAAACACACAAGTAATAATGCTCGGGTATGAATTTGAACTCAACTCCTCCTTTACAAGGTCGACTGCTTACCATTCTCTGTGGTGAGATGCCCGCATGCAATAATCATTAGTCGACGCCCGCCGCCATCTCCCTGCCGATGTTCGACAGCATGGCCTCCATGCTCTGTGACGTGTATCCCATGGCACTCGCGGTTGCCGCCGCCGTCGCATCCGCGATTGCAGTCGCCATACTGGCGGCCATCTGCTTCGCGACATGGTTAGCAGTCATCTGCGCGATCCGCGCCATCGCCGCGTGCACCGCCGGGTGGGCAGAGAAGTCGCTAAAGTCGGGCCCTGCGCCGGAGCTGGGCTTCATGTCGTGGCCCCCATTTTTGGCCAGGACAACTATGACGCCGTCATTGTTACGGAGGAGGGTGGCAAGGTCGAGGCGGGTCTCGACGTAATCCTCACTATGGGCTCTTTTGCACTCGCCGACGAGGACGGTGCCTTCGATGCGGGCTGTCTCCTGCCTGGTAGACAATGAGAAGGCTCCGCTATCCCAGGAGAGCCGCCCATCGAGGTTGCCGATGCAGGAATTGAGGTCGAAATTTGTGGATATCCAGGTGTGGCCGTCGGCCAGGAGACATTCGAGGTGGAGGATGGAACCATTCAGCTTCCACCGACGACAGCTTTGAACAAAGGGCATGGTTACTGTGCTAGAAATATAGCGCGGTGGATGTGAATGATATGTCATCAAGTTGGCGTGAGTTGGAAAACTGACCGCCTCCAGAAAAAAAGTTCCTTCAAGGTCGAAGCAGTGCCGGTGGAATTGATTTCCTCGATAGTTATCTCGGGGGTTGGGGGCCTGATGTCGGACATGGTGCTGTTTGGACTGGTGTGTAAATGAGCAGCGGCGTAGTGCGCCCTGCGTCAAAGCTGCGAGAACTAAGGCTGAAGGTGGAAATCAGTTTACTTTTATACGTTTCGTGAGAGGGGACCAAGACTGTGCATATCCGGCCACAAGAGGGGACCCGGAACCCAGAATTGAACATTCGTTGAGATCCAGACTCGGATGTTGACATTGTCATCGCCATCGGCACACCGCCTGCTCTTCGCAAAGCTATTCAGGGTCCAGGCGCCTGGATGCAATACAATAGCTGCTGTGCCTCGGACTTCCCGACAGCAGCATATGATAAGGGCAGAACGTCATCCGCAACAGTGTAGCGTACCACTGAAGTGCCCAGGCCCGGGCCAGGAAGAGTCTTGAGAAAGAAAGCGGTACTCAGGAAGAAGCCCACCGGATTTGGCCTTGTCATCGGTTGCCGTTCAAACTTCAGAAGCTCCAAAGCCCAGGACCCCAAAACAGCTAACCTCCCAGATCAGACTGATAGGAGAACAGTAGACGCCCAGACGTATCTGTCCTTGGCACTTTGTGTGCTGGAGCTGCGAACGATACGTAGGATGGAAGGTGGACGGAAGCAAGAGTTTGAGGAAGTGGTGATCCGGCCCGCCGACTCGGATGTCGGGTTCGGAAGAGACTGCAGGTTCTTATTCTGCTGGATGTGCAGAATCTTGTTGATGGCGATTTGGGATCCAAAAAAGTAATGTGTTGAGGGTGCTACGGACACAAGATAAATGATGAGGGCTAGACAGTCTGGACTCAGAATCATAGTCAAAGTTAAGTTCGCGAACACGACATGAAGTCACGGTTCCAATTGAAGCCTCGGGATGCTATCAATTCTGTCTCTTTATACACTCTGCGTAATAAATCAAGCAGCTGCTGTGTTGGCAGTGGCTATCAAGGGCTGATTATATGTGAGGCATGAACGTGGTCCACTGCACAGTCTGATACGCAGCGAATGGTAGCCCTCTAAGCGACGTAAACGAGAGGACGATCAGGATGATGCGAGCAGCGATGTAAATGACAATAATGGGAGTGAAGACGATGCCTAGTAGGAACATGTTTACTGCCTTTGCGTAAGCGCGGCGCGCGGAAAAATATGCAGATTGGTTGCCTGCGGTACGATATGCGGATCCAGGGTCTGGCTGAGGCATGAGACGACGCATGGCCACAAAAGCGGAAACCAGAACCGTGTAACCAATGGCACCGAGAGCACCTGGAGCAGCAATAATAGCGATGGATGACCATCGCCACAGCTTCTGTTCAAGGTGCGATTGAAAGTCCGAGTACCAAGCGACGCAGTGCACTGCCCCAAATGTCATCGCCACAGAAATTACAGCGAGGTCGGCCACAACACCATCGTTAATGCTGGGTCTCCCGGCCCAAAATATTGGGACTCCGAGTCCTTTACGTTCGCGCAAGTCCACGTAGCTATCCTGCCATCCAACCATGTAGATGCCAATTTTTTCCCACCGTGAAGTACACGTGAAGACTTCCTCTTCCTTAACTTCCTCCTCTGGTACGCGGATTGCGCAGCTGACGTTGAGTGGCTTGTGCCACCAAGCAGCGTACATGGCCACGGTTATTACCGTGTAGGCGAGCGTCATAACCTCTAGACTTGTCACGGGGAGCCCGGTGGCGCGTCGTGCGATACACTGCACCACAAACCAGACCGTCTGGCCGATGGCGACCCCCTTGGTCAACCAGTCCCCCTTGCTTCTGTCAGAGATCTCATGTGCTGTGGGTGGGACGATGTGGTCTCGGGCGACAAGTTCAAGAACGTTTGCGGGGGATAGGGGATATAATGGCCCGTCTTCGTTGTAAAATTCAAATCCGCCCATGGCGACGAAGAAAGCATGCGACACCGTCCAGCCTGTGTTAAAAGTGAGCAGGGGGCAATATGATCTACAAAGGTTAATTTACACGCACGTTCATCTGCGTTTGCTATCCGTTTTGCAGCAACAAAGAGGTCAAATTGAGACCCACGCCCGTCGCATTTGTCGCAAGGAACATGAGATTGGGACCTGCGGTTGGTGCTCAGCATTCGCTCAAATTCTGTGCTGGTGGGTGTGGTGGGTGTGCCGGGGCTCAATTGTCCCTCAAGGCGTTCAGTGATCTCCGCATCGTCCACTTCCCCTGTTCGCGCCTCTATAGCATTCAATCTTGCTTTCTCCAGCTTCCTGGCCAACTTACGAGCCAAGACTAACTGTCGCACTGCCCAACCTAAGATCAATTCGGGCAAGAAGAGCGCCACAAGAAACACAATCAGAGACACCTTCTGATCGCGGACTGTGCGCCATAATGTAGTCCAGA
The DNA here is from genome assembly GCA_014898675.1 of Athelia sp. TMB. Lineage (NCBI taxonomy): Eukaryota > Fungi > Basidiomycota > Agaricomycetes > Atheliales > Atheliaceae > Athelia > Athelia sp. TMB. Next base: position 55,051 of record JACXVL010000124.1, on the reverse strand, counting down.
TTCTGATGGAGGAGTCCAGTTCGGGGGATGTCTTTGGCCTTGGCGCGGGAATATTTCGGTGGACCGCGAACCAAACGCAGGCCAGGATTGTCACCAGGCAGCTTTGTACAATGCCGTCCAGGTTCCTGCAGTTGTCTATATTGTCGCATCTTTGCGAAGAAACGGTGGCGTTCGCAGAGCCCGCAGCACCCAAGAACGAGGTGGGACGTGAAGTAGGTGTCCTATTGACGGGATGGGCAGCCACACCATTGATAGATTGCATGATCAGATAGATCGTGGAGGAAAGTGGGCGTAGCATCGATGTGTGCATAGTGCAGTGTGAGAAATGCAGAGCTTGAAATGCGTAATGTCAGAGAAGACGAGAATTTAAATGCGAAGGCTGGCGATAGATAGAGGCGCAGGTATGCAGCAATGTGCAGATGCCACTTATAAGGCCGCAGCTGTCTGTAGTTAGCTGTATATCAATGATGTTGATACTGTAATGTGGCGTTCCGCTTGCGTTCCGCCCCCACTGCGATTCCTCAAACACTTGGATGCGCAAGACCGACCTATGGACATTGACGACCGAGCCTGCTGAAATTGGCTGAAGATGCGGTCTCTCCATAAAAACTTGGTGCAAGGCTATTCCAGGAGAAGAAAACCAGAGCGTGAAGGCGAGGTGCATACAGAAGTGAAGGATGGCCTGGTGCCGTTATAGATTAGGCTGAAGGAGAGAAGTGCGACATTGAACAAACAGCCAGACATATTGCATAAGTAAATGCGTGTCCTCGAGCTGGAGGTGCAGACGACACGGAGGAAAGCGAGATGGAAGCAATTGCAACTCGGACGCACCGATTCGGATGTCGGACTCGGAAAAGTGTAACATGGCTCGCGTGCCTCACTCACGCTCATCTACTTCAACCTGTTGCTCCAACACACAGCTTTCTCGAAACCAACTATCCTCACCGCCAATCACATCTGGACCAACTCAGAGCTGTTTCTATTCGTGGGTCCATCGTAGAATGCGGAGACAGGTCAATCTCAAGGTTTCCTACGCGACCCAAAAATACAGGTCATTTTGAAGCTTGCAGTGGAGCAGTGGCGGAATGTGCTATGGACTAGACGTGCGATCTGGAATCAATTCCGACATGCACGACAGCCGGTTTGTCTCGATGCGCATCGTTCTCGCAAACCTGCCTACTCTCTGGGCGTACCAAGACGTGGCTATGCAATGCGAATGTGTGCCTTACGGGCCAAGCCTACTCAGTTGCCGCGAGGATGCTGTACCAGAGCACAGCTCGATATAGCTTATAAGTGCTGGTTGAATTCCCGCCAATACCCTGGCTGTCGCCTCCTTCATCCTCGCACCAACTGCGCATTCGTGATGGCCGGCAGCAGGGCTGTCGACCTCACGCGAAGTGAATCTATCGCGCTGACTCTTGTCGAGGATTCCGCGTCCATCTCCTTGGTTGCCACATCAGTGTTTCTCGCATTGCTGGTTGTGAGTAGCTCGGGGATTCCCGCCCTAATTCGAGCTAATCTCTGTGATCAGCGCAATGCCTTCCGAAACGGCTATCTCAGCAAACGGCCTGCCGATCTGTACATGGTGAGTTCCTCCAACCCACCTCCCTAAAACTCGTCGCTGATACCGCCAAAGATCTCGCTGTTCGCATGCGAACTGTTGACGGGAGTCAACTTCATCATGGATGTGAGGTGGGTAAACGGACAACAGCTCTGCCTGGGCAGGTACTGCATGGTGCGAGGTACAATACATCCACATCTCCCTATTTTTCAATGCCGATTTACGTGCATTTACAGAAGCCATCCAGCAATTTGGCAACATGGGATCGATTCTTGCAACGCTGGTCCGTCGCATTATGTCTTGAATCTCCCCGTCCTACTCACTAATCGTAGGCTTTCGCCCTGCACACATTTGTTAGGCTTCGATCCATGCAGGACAAGCTAGGCATGTGCTTCCTAGTCGCGTATTACACAGTGGCGGCCGCATGGCTCCTTGCGGTTCTCTTCTCCGCGTTAGGCCTCTCACAGTACACCAGGGGTGCAAAGCGTTATGCTCCTCCCAATGGCGTGAGCGGTTTGCTACTCTGCGCCTTCGAGTCGGTACTCATCACGATTCCAGCAGCCTTGGTGGCAGGTTGACAAGCAAGGTGCAGAGCAGTTCGTGACGGAGTACGTGTGGATGTGGGCTATGATGCTCGTGTCACTCTTCTCGTACTCCCTCTTGTACTGGGTGCGAAAGCTCGCATCTAGCACGAATTGGCAATGGAATTAGCATCCGCTGGCTCTGCGGCTCGCTGCCAAAATAAAATAAATGGGGTTTGCGAACGTTTTGACTATCAAAATGGGGGGACAAAGAAGAGAGTTCTCGAGGCTCAGGTAGTTAGCAGTATAAGTATTGCCCGAATTGAAGCATTGAAAGTGGGATATATCAGATGCAAGAGTAAAGAGGATAGCATAATCTCATGAATTGCGACTTCTGCATTAGTATTGCTGTGTGTGCGGTGGCGCCGGGTCTGATTTCCCGCTCGAATGCCATGGGTACCGACATTACATAGCGTTACATTCAGCGGCGTATTAATATTGTTGTTTGTGCGGTGGCACCGGGCTTGGCTTCCCACTCGAATGCCATCGATATCGGCATTACAAGTGGCTTTGCAAGAATATTGGGTCCGCGGCAAGCGAGCCAGGACCCCGGTCAATACGCCCAGACCTTAAATATTAGTGAGGACGCCCCTTAGGATATTTAGGGGGTGAGGTTCGATTTTAAGCTGACGAAAATGGGGCCAAAATCAGGGTATGTTCGATACGAATAAAGAACGCGCGGGCCTGGTCGGTACTGATGTCCGAGTACGAACATCCCCGGAGACGACCACCAACTTGAGCCATCGGGGGATCAGGCAGTCTCCTACCCAGCCGTCGTTGAAGGGTTTTAGGGGGGACACAGTATTGTACTTCGCGCAAATGAGAATTATCGATACATGGGCAGGCAACTGGTTTCACCCCACCTTGAGCGTGGGTGGTTGCAACACGGTCTAATTATAATTAGACCAGGTTCAAATTCGGTACGCTTCAACTGAGTTTGAAATGCCCAAGTTCCAGTGGAGTTCCGACCGATCAGCGGCACCTGAGTTGCAACCAGCGATGGTGAAGCTCTGTTGCGGCGTGAGGTTGCGCCTGGGGCTTAATCCGACACGTGGCACATACCAGCGTACACGAGCTTTCCCGATCCATCCCGTACCCGTTCAGATCTTGTAGGGGCCATAAAACACACAATAATATGATAATGCATGTATATATTGCCAATGTAGAGCATACATAACACATGAATGTACATAATACAATGACCCAAACCACGGTAAGACCCAATGAGCCCCTTTGAAATAAGAATACCATCCTACGCAACCCAATGAATGTCCATTGCCCTCTGTGCTGAAAGATGTCAGCATTGTAAACTATGCCAAGATATCGTCAAGGACTTACCAGTACATATCACTTTCCTCCTTTCCGCCCTTCGGCAAGATTGACCGCTGCCTAATCCGAGACATCGGCAGCGAAGCATAGAATCCAGTGCCAGCGAGACTAGAGAGACCCCAGAGAAACCCCAGAGAGCATCAGTGCGGTAGCAGCAGTGAGACTAGAGCTGTTAGACCAGCCAGATCAGTCAGATCAGTCAGATCGGGTCCTACGGCGGCGGCGGGACCTGGAAGACAAGATCAGACAAGACGAAAAGGGGCAAATACTTACGTGAGTGCCTCTTCGTGAGTTAACAAATATGCGGGGAACGAATGGGATCGAGGAAAGGAATGGGGCAAGGGGGGTTGTGGGCGCGTGAAGAAAAGAGACTTGTCCGAATCGGGATGCTCTCCAACGAACTTTGGTGAAAATCACGCGCACAATCTTGACAAGTGTGAGTCCTCTCGCAAAAACTTGAAAAAGCAGAGTGACGCAGCGACACATGGCATGGTTTAGCCCTGGCTGATGATCTGGTTTTGAGCTGTGTTGAAACCAGTGTTCGCTTAAGGGCCCTTAAATCAGGTTTTCGCCAGCCTTAAGCCTTAACACTTAATAAGGCCTTAAATTAAGGGCCATTTAAGGGCTTAACAGCCTTAATTCGACTTAAATGCGAAAATATATTCAGTCTTTGCTAACTACCCAGCATACTCCTCATCTGAGTCAATCTCAATGGCACCCTCATCCAGTCTCGAGTCCTCCTCAATATCTGCGAGTGCTTCCATCAATGCGGCTTCAGCGCTGACCTCCGCCGCCGGCAGGCGTGTTGATCTACGCCGTGATGCTGCAATGCCGCCAAACAGAACTGCGAGTGTGGTTCCTTTCCATGCAGCGGCAGCGGCGGGACAAGCCTTTTCGCCCGAGTGTTCAAAATACTTCCAAAAAACGTTGGGAGCCGTTGTGGGGGAATAGAATGATATCAAAAGATCAAGTTACAAATTTTCGCGAGTCCTACATATCATGTGACAACTGCAGTTAAGCCTTAAGATAAGGCCTCAAAAGTTTGCGCAAAATCTTAAGCCTTATATTAAGGCCGGTTAAGGGTTAACGATTTGTTAACCCTTATCCCTTAAGCGAACACTGGTTGAAACTCTCAGCGGGATCAACTGAGTCTATACCACGGTGCTTGCCGAGTTTAAAAATTCGAGTTTAACCTGAGTCGCAATTTTTTTAGCCTGAGTCTATTTGCGGGGCCGAACATCCCGCAAATCGCCAAGTCTATCCCTGGCACATCGAGGCGTCTGGCCGTGTAGAGTGAATTTTGAAATCACATGATATCATTCCAAATCAAGAAATACTAGTTCCGAACTTCAATCCCCCCAAACCCTTCAAGACGACTGGAGGAAAATGTACGCCACATTTGAAAATACAATGGTAAACAACCGCGCCGGCTCTGCGCATCGCCTGCCCCCTAAGCCTATTATAATAAATCTCCACCCCCTAAGCCTCGCGATGCACCCCCCGACCCCTAATGAGCTCCCATCTATTGCGGCGGGGCTGAGGCATCGGGATCGTCGAAGGCGGGTGCAAGTTGTATAGGGGGCTACAGTTTCTGTCAGCCCAGTTGCTTATCATTACTGCACTCCCTGGAGCCGTTTTTTTTTCACACTTGTCTCATACATGTTAATTGACACTATATACCATTACAATATGCTACGGATGCTCCTCGAGCTCGAGCGTAAGGATTTTACAAGACGGCGGGCAGGGGACGCGGCTAATCAAAAGTTGTTGCGCCTTGTTTACGCGAAGTGTGGCGTACATTTTCCTCCAGTCGTAGTAGAGGGTTTGGAGGTGAGTGAAGTTCGGAGTTAATGTGTCTTGATCGGGAAATTGTGGCGTGAATTCAAGATTTCTCTCATTTTCATTCTTCTACTTCTACGTTCGATAATTCAGCCTCCCAACCCTCTACTGACGGCTGGGTAGGAGACTGGGGATCAGGGACGGGGCCGCGTGGCCAACAGCCGTCTACGGCCGCTTTAGTACACGTTGACCTCGCGCCCCATGGCGAAATTCGGGGCGCTGATCACCCGATCATATCGAGCGCACACGGCGCGCGGCGGCAAAGCAGGTGCGTTGCTGACTCAACAGTGTCGTGCATTCTTGTATATTGATTTCTCCTCGACTTTAAGCTCCCAGTGTCCGATTCTCGTGGGGAATAGCAACCAGTAATGGTTAACTCTGACCCTGACGAATGCGAGTCTATGCAAGTACAGTCATTCCGTGCTCAAATATTGAAACATATGCTAATCATCTAATTTACAGCTTGTGGCTGCCAGTTGAGGTCTTTTCGCCCCACGCTTCGCGACGCATTTGGGCAATGCGCTAAAATTGCGTAAGATCGTGCCTCGCGCCCACAGACTAGGGGGCGCGAGAAGCTTTCTATTACAGCACATTACATCATCGCTGCTCATTGCAATGACAAGTCCCCCAGCGCGTAGCAGTCAGTCTCAGAGTTACAAGGTAATTATTTCATGTCTTCAGCTGGCCATTCACACAAGGAGAGTTGTCAAATATAAATTTTATTGCACTCTACTACAGTTTAAGGACTAAAAATGCGAATATAATGGATATAAACTCTGTAAAAGAGCAAAGGAGCAGGCAGGTAGGATGTTATGTATACAGTAGAGGCGAGAGCAATGCATGAGATGAAATGGAGAGGGAAAGGAAAGGGGGATGGGTAGGGGAGTACATATAGATAAGAGAAGGGGAAGAGATTTGAGAAGAACTGAAGCTGTTACTCACCTCAGATGTCTACAGCGTGCCCAGATGCAAGTAGCGGGTAGAAAAATAAGCAAAGCCCCCAGAACAGAACTCAGTATGGGTAGAAAGGTAATAGCAAAAGCATAGAGCTGCAGGGTACGAAGGGAAGCAGGACGAGCGAGGAGTCGTCAGAGGCGACGACGAGGTGGTGGTGGTGCGTGAAAGGAAGGCAGGACAGACGCTGTGGGAGTTGCGTTACGCAATGAGCTAGCTTAGTGCGGGAAGCGTGATGGGATCATTGTGGGCGCTAGCGCATTGCCTGAATCGGGACAGAAGCGTGGGGCGAAAAGACAAAGACTGTGGCTGCCTGCTCCGCCGATGATGAGACCACCCAATTAGGATGAACTGAGATGCAGGGATACTGATGGTCGCCTCTCGTGTTTCACTGCGAGAGTATAAAGAGCACTGGGTGAGTGTGGTTCTGTACCTACTTTCGTTTTCCGCTTCTCATGTTCAAACCTGCTGCAGATCTGCATTCATGCCGCTATGGGCGGCCAACTCGCAGTCGTATTCGACCCATGGACCCTCGTGCCATCGCTGCTCAGTCGATCCTTGTTCCCTTTGCTCTTTCTCTCCTTCAAATCTTCGCCGCTGTGGCGGTAATAGCTTACTGTTTTCGTGTCGCTTGCCCTTGCCGTACTGATTTTGAGGTTCTCTATGCTCAATTCATATCTAATTCATACACCTGCGTGTTCTGTGCAAGCTTTATGGACAATTTTAGCTACTAGCGAGGTTAGATACGGTTGCGCGGACGGATTTTCCTGCCGGCGGGGTTCAATACGAAGTGTGGACGAAAGGGGTCCAAAAACATAGGTTAGATCACAACGCGGACAGTTTTGGTCGCCAAATTTGCAGAACGGAAACCGCCCAAAAGGGCGATTTTCGTATTGAACCTCTTGCAGCATAGACCGGGGTCCTAGCGAGCCTCGCAAGCATGCCGTAATTTTCTCACACGTTCCTGAAATCTGACCTGATCTGACTCGTTTTGCCCGATTTGTCAGCGAGATTGCAGTGCAATTTGTCAGAACTGTGCTTTGTAAAGCGCGCCAGGCCGAGTCCGATCGCGCATAAATTTCTAATGAGTGGGTCGGTCGACGTCAGCTCCAGCTGTCAGTGGCAACATAAAGCCCTCGAAAAAATGGCACAAACGCATCATCACCTTTTCAAGCCCACCTCCCAGCCTCCCCAACCATGTCGGACATCCTTCGCGACTCCGTTGTTGGCCAATTCCTCAATTTCGCCTCGGGCGGACGCGTTCTCCCTTACGCAGACCAACGCGACGACTTTGTCGTCCCTGAGCAATTTCGCACCGACTTTATCTCTCGCAGTGCATCCCGTGCAACCGTCGTCGGCGACACACCTCAATCGGACGTGAAGAAAGTCGCTTCTGACGAAAAGTCCCTATCCGAGCTTGCTTCCCCCACCCTCACCAACGCGGATGCTGAAGAGGGTAATCCAAACTTGGAGAAGGCTCGGGACGAGCTGGCCATCGCCAAGCTGCATCCTGAGCAAGTTACACAACAAGATCCAAATCTTGTAGGGTGGTATGGCCCGGACGACCAAGACAATCCAAGGTAGGCCTCATTGCCATTGAAGCGACTTCCGGGCACTCACCTCCCCTTTCAGAAATTGGTCGCTGCGCAAGAGGTCTTTCGTCGCTTTCTCCATCTCCCTGCTCACATTCTCAGGTAAGCTCAAAATTCACCCCTATCCGTGTACTGTCGCTCATCAGCTGGTCTTTCAGTATACGTCGGCTCCGCCATCTACACCTCCTCAATCCCGTCCCTGATGGTCTCCTTCGGCATCTCACAAACACGCGCAACGCTCGGCCTCACGCTCTACGTGCTTGCCTACGGAATGGGCCCCATGATCCTCGCGCCCCTGCAGGACATGGCGTCCATCGGCCGCAACCCGGTCTACATCGGCGGCCTCGCCGCGTTCCTGCTCTTCAACACCGCCATCATCGAGGCGCCGAACTCGTCCACCGTCCTCGCCTTCCGGTTCCTGAGCGGATTCGTCGCCAGCCCCGCGCTTGCCACTGGGGTGCGTGACCCTGATGCACTTAGACTCCGTACCACAGTGCTAACGTCTCGTCGGCTTGCAGGGCGCCTCCATGGGCGACATCTTCCCCCCGCAAGCACTGCCGTACGTCATCGGCATCTGGGCTCTCGGCGCCGTCGCCGGCCCCATCCGTACGTCCCCGCCCATATATGCGCATACACCCGTCTGACACGCACCCCAGTCGGCCCCGTCATCGGCGGCTTCGCCGCGCAGGCGAACGGCTGGAAGTGGCCCATCTACGAGCTGATGTGGATCAGCGGCTTCGCGTTCCTCTTCCTCGCGCTGCTGCTCCCCGAGACGCTCGAGGCGAACATCCTCCTCAAGCGCGCGCGCCGCCTCCGGAAGCTCACGGGCAACTCGGCCCTGCGCAGCCAGAGCGAGATCGACGAGGCGAAGCTCAGCACGAAGGCGTTCGTGTATGAGAGCCTGGTGCAGCCGTTCGCGCTCGCGGCGGAGCCGGCGCTGCTGTTCGCGAATGTGTTCATCGGGCTCGTGTACTCCGTGTTCTACCTCTGGGTACGCTCCTTCCTGTGTGGTGTAAGTGCAGTTGACTGATGCATTTGCGCAGTTCGAGGCGTTCCCGCTAGTGTTCAATGACATCTACCACTTCAACCTGGGCGTCGGCAGTCTCCCATTCGTAGCATTCGTCGTCACTGGATCGATCACAGTAAGTGTCTCGTGCCGCATTCGATGATTCCCAGCTGACGCATATATCCCAGTATACCGTCTATGTCCTGTACAACAAATACCACATGGAGCCGCGCATGGCGCGCAACCCCAACCTCGCACCCGAGGCGCGCCTCGAGATCGGCCTCATGGCGAGCATCTTCATCCCCGTCTCGCTCTTCCTGTTCGGCTGGGCCTCGCGCGCCTCCGTACACTGGTTCGTCTCCACCCGCTCATCCCCATCACCGCAAAGCTAATCATACATGCGCACAGGATCGTCCCCGTCATCGCAGCCGCGCTCTACCTCCCGGGCATCTTCCTCACCTTCCAGTCGATCATGATGTACATCTCGCTCTCGTACCCGCACCACGCGGCGTCCGTGCTCGCGGGGAACGACCTCTTCCGCTCGTCGATGGCGAGCGTGTTCCCGCTCTTCGGGCGCGCGTTCTTCCAGCGCCTCGGGCTCGGCGGCGGGTCGTCGCTGCTCGCGGGGATCTCGATCCTGCTCATGCCCGTGTACTTCGTGAGTCCTTTCCTTTGTATATGCGCGAGCGCGAAGCTGAACGTGGTCTTTTCTGCAGCTGCTGATCAAGTATGGACACCGCCTGCGCGAGCACTCGCGCTACGCACATTACCAGGCGTGAGCCTAGTCGTTTAGATTTTCCGGGCTAGAATGGACAATATCGCATAGAATTCCATTAGATCACAACAATTACATCTGTAGCACTAGCACAACTCGAGTACCAACCTAATCTTGCACGGCAATTATCTATTCAGTACACCCTTGTCTTGCATCGCGCCAGATGACGGTTGTTTCGATAAGCACCGAGTGATGCGACGCTATTCGCACCATAGGCCTGCCCTAAATCGAGCGTGATAAGATTTTCGTGTCCCCAGCCCAACCCCGGGTTCCACCACCACCCAGGCTTCGAGTTTGACCTACTGTTCATGTCCTAGGAGTCCGCATCTTCACAACAACAACAGTCTCCATCGGCCCTACGTCCTTGGCTTATGGAGTAATCAACCTTTTTTTTTGACTATATCGGAACACGTCCTGCACTGAGGACTCAGACCAAGTCATCTTTTCAGTTCTTAGGATTGGCTGTCATGGTGAGCTCCCTCCGCTACACTTTTCCCATAGGCGTCCACGATGTGACCAAAAACAAAATAATACTGATTTAATGAGTCGGAGTCTCGCGTTATCGTGAGCCTGACGAGTACTTACATATGTCTGAGACCTCTTTCCCTATCCTCCCTGTCATATTTCTCCAATCCAGACTTGATCACTAACGTACTTCCTTCTGCAGATGCAGCCATGATGATTCCATACCAAGATCTCCCGCTGGGGTCATTTAGATGGCGCGAATGGTATGTTGCTGTCGCTGTTGTGGGATACCATATATCAATATAATCGCTCCTACATCCCAGTCCAACCCATCTGAGTCACAGCCTGAGTTCAATTTCCCGTCCACGATGACTCAAAGTTGATATCCAACCCCTGCACAAATGTGCAAGGGGAATGCGGAGAAATCTATACGTCTGAGGCCTCCTCCAATGGTGCAGTATTGTCTATTTGCTGGACTAATCTGCCCCCTGCAGACTATGCGGAGCCGCTCAATCATTGAATCAAGTTATTAGGCGAGTTAAACTTAGTTGCACTCTGTTTCAGGCCCTTCCATCCGAGTCGTGTACTTGTCTTGCCATCTCGCCTACCAGCACTCTGTATTCGTATTCTTCAATGTGCATTATTTTACGCCTACCTGACGGTCTTAGTGTTCTCCAGTTGAGATCATCGTGAAGTCCTGCGATTGAAATTGAAACACGACCAGATCAGACGTTGGTCACCATGCGTGCCCTTATTCCACTGATCTGAAGACGGCGACGTGACGGCCGACCAAGCGCATACTTTCGTCTGACGCGTTTGTTGTAATACATATAGTCAATGATATTATGCACCACTGCTATCGAACATGCTGTTAATATCAGAAGAAACAATGGTGTGCCCGAAGCTTAGGTCCTTTATGCCCCTTCAGTCAATCGCACCACCACGACTTTCGAGCATCTGAAGCAAGCGTTCCATTAGCACTCGCTGAGCATCGACTGTGCTTTTGAGATCTTCGATCTGCAAGCTGAGCTCCATCTGGTTCTCCGCAAGTTTGAGATTGGAGAGATCTTGGGGTGCCGTGGTCGTCGACATCAGGGGGGAGTCCGGCTCGTCGGAGTCGAGCACATGCGTCTCTGCTGTCATCTTCTCCCAAACGAGACTGAACTCCCGCCCGAGAACGAAGCTCGGCAGCGCGATAAGCAGGAGACCGAATACGAGCAGAGGTAGTGTTACGAGGCGCCCGAGGAACGAACGAGGCGTGATTTCTCCATATCCCACTGTCGTGATAGCTGACAGATGGAAGTCAGTACACTTCATACGAGCACCAACTGAACTACTCACTAACGATAACAAACCTGTGAAATTGAAGAGATGAGCAACTAGCGCAGGTGATTTAACAGAATATACTTACCAAGCAGCAGCCGGGATAGACTAATTAGCGAATAGAAAGATTGAGCAACGAATGCATAGACGAGATATTTTGAACACATACAGCAAATTGGGTAGGGTCGCCATCGTTGTTGATGAAAGTATCCAGTGTGGTATCCCACGTTCCACGCTCGGCAAAATAGCTGGATATGAATCAGCCTCGAAGTTGTTTTGAGATCGGGGGCACTCACAGCAAGGTGCTGAAGATAATCACCACCAGAAGGGCGAAGAACCCGATTGCAAGGAGAGCGTGCTTCGATCGTCGGACGGATAGATACATCACTTCGATGGTTCTGGAAGATGAATAGATTAGGATGACGACGATGAATGAGTGAATTCTTAACGTACAAAAGCAGAGTATTGTTGTAACGGAATGGTCGAAACACGCGAAGTAGCCGAAATATCCTCAGAATGGAGAATCGAAAGAGAACAGACTGCATAGGCGTGAATCAGAACGATGACAAGATTAAATAACAAGGCGTATCCTCACAGTATCTTGACGCAACAGAATCTCTATATAGTACGGAAGAATTGCGAGCAAGTCTATGACCCCATAAAAGGCTTCAAGAGAAGTCAGCATACGACTGGGGAATAGCTCGGCAACAAAACGCACATGTTATCCATTTGAACAAGTCTAACCATGTCCCACTCCAGGCTAAGCATCTCGCCCCATATTCTACAGTAAACAGCGCGACTAATGTCGTCTCCACCCCAAACCAGAAACGCGGCGGAACAGAGTGGAATGCAGGCACAGTTTCTGCAATAGTGACCACCCCGGATAATACAATTAGAAACGTCATTAAGATGTGTATTAGAAAAGCAGAGTGAGACGATGTAGGCTGCTCGAGCAAAGCATATAACTCGCGTTTCCAGGGCGGATGAGTCGCTGCCAGCATGTTGGGCCCATTGTCTAAGGACAGATTGGGTGATGCGAAGATATCATCGATATTCCTCTGCGAGGATGGTCTCCGAGTTCGTGGCTCCTCCGTCAGGAATCGCGAGGGCGCTGGTAATGGCCTTTGCTGGCTGATGAGTCGCGACATGGGTATGGGGTCTGCCATCGTCGTCCTTGCTAGGTATCGGAGTCAAGCTGCCACGAAATTATCGGGTTCTTGTCGAGTGTTCCTCTCCAGGTGCGATCAAATGCAACGATGCACCATTGGACCACCGACCAGCTTTGCGAATGTGTTAACGGACGGTCGGCGCGACGCCGTCGGGACAGGAAACGCACTGTAACAAGTTCCCACGACCTGTTATACTGCTTCCTGCTACTCAGTTGACGCACTGAGGCTCGAGGCTCTGTAAAATGACGCCTTTGTCAACTGACAGCATTTGCATCTTGGGCGAAACGCAGATCCTGAACGCCTAGCTGATCCTTCTCGATAACAACTGCGCTTTTGCTGCGGGCGTCTCTCGGAACGTACATAGTCGGCCAGCGGTCCGTTTGATCTGTCTGGCAAAGCTGCAAGCCAACTATCATCCCGATTATTAAATATTTGCTCTACTATTCGAGTAAGCCGGTCCATAGATTCTCAAAATTTCTACATGATAGGCTGACATGTGTAAGTCGCACTGTTGTTACTGCAGTCACTATGGAGCGCGAAGATTCAGTCATGTCAGATTGGGTAGATAACGATGCCTCGTCGGAATCGGCAGAGGAATGGCCAGAATTCACACCGGAGGAATGGGACTCGCCTGGGGGATGGGGCACCGACGACTGGCCTGTACCCCAGGAGTCTCTTCCTTCCGAGCCGCCAGCCCGTGACCCCTCGCTCCCGGCCACGCGCAGCTATCAACAGGAAATGCTGGAAGAGAGCCTTCATCGCAATCTCATTATCGCTATGGATACCGGCTCTGGTAAAACTCTCGTCGCGATTCTGAGGATGAAGGTCGAGGCAGAGCGCGAGGCAAAGAAGGTCTAGCTTTCCGGCTTCCCCTAGTCGTTTCTGAGATGCTGACATATCATGGGAGTAGATATCATGGTTCTTCGCACCAACGGTGGCGCTGTGCAAGCAGCAAAAGAAAGCTATTATGGATGCGCTTCCGGTCCCCGTGGGTCTTATATCCGGCGCTCTTGAGCCCAATCAGTGGAAGGACCCTGCACTTTGGCGTAAAACCCTTGAAAAGCATCGAATCATGGTCACTACACCCCAGGTGCTGCTAGATGCTCTGCGCCATGGGTATATAAGTCTCGGCAAAGACATTAGCCTTCTTGTTTTTGACGAAGCTCACCATGCCGTCGACAACCACCCATACAACAGTATTATGAAAGAGTTCTATTTTAGGCTACCTCCTCGAAGCTCTACCGACGGGGATGAGTTTCGCCCTGCGATCCTGGGTCTGACGGCCTCCCCAATTTACGGCGGGCACGTTGACACTGCATTCCGGCAAGTCGCGACTATAACCTGCCTGCCTCTAGCTCACTTCCAAATTACAGAGCAATTGAAGCAAATCTGGACAGCTCTATTCGTGCGCCCAGCCTTCACCTTGACGAGTTGGCCAAGTTCGTCCACCGCCCGGTGTTCAAGCGCGTGGTATATAAATATCCGGATTTCCCCTCCGTCTCGCCCGCACATAATGTCGCGTCCCTTCAAGCCGTCGTGGCTTCCATGCGCATAGATGACGATCCCTACGTGCATTCTCTACGTGCGAGATTGGCGAGCATGAAAGAGGCTGGGCCTGATCGTACCCGTGTCGATCAGAGGCTCTCAAAGTGTATCTCCAAATGCGACACTTATACTCACAAGGGGTTAAAAGACTTCGCCAGGGCCGCAGATGAGATATGCACAGATGTTGGGACGTGGGCGGCAAATTGGTATGTCGAGACGGTGTTGGAAAAGGCCAAAGACGCGGCCACTCCATATCAAAACCTGATCAATGCATGGCAAAATAAGGAGAAAGCGTATCTCCTCCAAAATCTTGCTCGCGTAAAGGTGGTCTCCGTGTCGGGAGATTCTCCGGAGGTTGTAGCTGCAGGTCTTTCGGACAAGACCAACAAGCTTATCGACAGCCTCGTAGCTGAAAAGTCGTCCACTGAGGCCGTCGACGAGGATTACAGTGGCATCATATTCGTCACTCGCCGCGATGCAGTCCTGGCACTGCAGCAAGTTCTTTGCCGTCACCCCAAGACGTGTCATCTATTTCGCGTCGGCTGCCTGATCGGCAACTCTGAAAGTTCCTATCGCCACTCGTTTCTTGACATCACTAGGAACATTGTGCTTCACGAACAAGATGACGTGCTCCGCGAATTTCGTCTGGGAGGAAAGAATTTGATAGTTGCGACTGCGGTTGCTGAGGAAGGAATAGATATCCAAGCTTGTGGCAGCGTCGTTCGATGGGATCTCCCAGTGAACATGACGAGTTGGGCTCAGAGTCGAGGGCGAGCACGTCGTCAGCGGAGCACCTTTGTCTTAATGTTTGCTGATCATGGTGCGCATGATGGGCTCGTCAAGAAATGGGAGGATTTGGAGAAGGAGATGCAAGCATCTTACAATGACACCCGCACGAGTGCGATACCACCGGGAGAAGATTCGCAAGCCAATGTCGAAGACGATTATCGGGAATTCCGCGTACCTGAGACAGGGTTCGTCGACTGTTTCCTAATTTTCACTTGCTTCAATCTGATAATCAACAGAGCATTGCTCACAACCGATTCGGCCGTATCTCATTTGAACCATTTTTGCTCAGTCTTGCCTAGCGCATCGCAGGCATCGCTTGTGCCTTTATATGACATAGACCCTCCAGATCTTCCGGAAGGATGGCACGCCATGGAGAATCGGCCACCAATACTGCCTTATACCGGACCTTGGGGCGCAACAGTTACGCTACCCCGAGTCGTCCAGGCGAATCTCCGCTTCTTTACCGTGCCTTGCGAATATTCTACTAAGGTTTCTGCCTTCCGTCACGTCGCCTTTAAAGCGTACAGGGCTCTTTATGAAGCCGGCCTGTTAAACCAAAATCTGCTCCCTCTGACCAGTGTCATCGAACCTGATCTGGAGGACGAGGTGAAAGCGCTGTTACAAGACGTGGAAAAAAGGGCTGGCACAGCTAGCGTCACCCTTCAAGTTGATCCCTGGATTCCCGACGAGCAAGCGGACGCGTGGTTCAGCACCGAAATTGGCATCGATTCCCTCCCTCCTTTGCTCATGCTCAGCCGCGCTGCGGTCAGCAGACTATCAGAAGACGACTCTCCAACTTTGTATCATCCGTACCGGAAAGATCTGAAAGTTCGAATGCGGTCTTTGGGCTGTGGGCCCATCGAGGCCAACCAGATTCAACAAGCACGCGAGTATACGCGCAAGATCTTCTGGGAACTATATGGATCGCGAATGACTTGGTCTGAATCGGACTTCGCGTATTTATTTCTTCCCACCGCGCAAGATCCGGATGCTTCAATCTGGGATGAGCGACGATCTTGGTTCAACAAGGTTTTCGGGCCTGAAGGGCAAGTATTGGATCCTATGGAAACTCTTCTTGCCAGCGCCGACGCGCTTGGGAAGCGTTTCAATTACCCGAAAAATATTCATCTCATCAGAGAGCGGAGCTCGAGCGTCAAAAATTTCCGTTTCATTGGGTGGAAAACCGTGCGTCTATCCGAAAAAGATGAGGGCGCTTTCAGGGAAAGATATGGCCTGCAGCCGCAAGAATCCATTCCGTCCCCTCTGCTTGTTGTCAAACGATTTCCGAGTCGCATGAACTTTCTCTTGCGATTACCGCCGCAAACAGGCAAACATTCCATCGAAGACGAGATCCATCTCCGTCCAAGTTCTTCCACAGTGCTCTTGTTATCAGCCACCGACACGGAGTACGCTTTGCTACTTCCTTCGATACTTCGGTTTTTGACTATTTCCATGACTGTTGACTCGTTGCGCTCCAAGTTGCTTACTCCATCTCTTTCCCGAATTCCCCTCAACCTCCTGCGAACGGCAATTACTGCGCCAGTAGCTGCCGCTGAATTTGACTATGAGCGGCTGGAAACCCTAGGGGATACTGTCTTGAAGTTTACTATTGGACTTCAGCTTCTAGCCGAGTATCCGCTATGGCACGAGGGATACTTGACACAAAAGAAGGACCATTCGGTTTCAAACTCTCGTTTGGCCAAAGATGCGCACAAGATGCGCATATATCAATGGATAATCAGGGACAGTTTCCTCGCGCAAAAGTGGAAACCAAAGTATCTCTCCCACATCTCAAAAGGCAGAGTGAGTGAAGCGGAAAAGATGAAGGACAGTGGTACCCAGCAGCTCTCGACGAAGATGTTGGCTGATGTCGGTTAGTATCTGCTTTATCACCTCCCACTTTAGTGCTTATTATTCTGTTCAGTTGAAGCTCTTATTGGCGCTTCATATCTCCACGGAGGATTTGACCTCGCCGTCGAATGCTGTAAATTCTTTGACTTAGGTGTTAAATGGGACTGCGTCCCCCGCCGCGTGGAAACCATTCTATCGCGCGTGGAAGCAACAGTTGACTTCCCTACGAGTCTCACAGACGTCGAGCGCATGCTCCAATACACGTTCAAGAGAAAGTTGCTTTTGATCGAGGCAATTACCCATGCTAGCTATCAGTTCGACGACAGAACTGTTTCATATGAAAGAATGGAGTTCCTAGGCGACTCAGGTATGTACACACGCTTCTCTATAGGAAACAATTTGCTCAAGCAAATTCTAGTGCTTGATATGATCGTTACCGACTATCTCTACCACGCGCCAGGCAAGAATTATAGTCCAGGTCACATGCACCTTCGTAAATCAGCCGTCGTCAACGCCCACACATTGGCGTTTATCTGCCTGCGCTGTTCAGCAGATGTGGATACCAGCTTGCCGGGACCGAATGGCCGCGGAGGCATCAGTATCCGTGCGGACACGCAGAAGGTCTATCTCTGGCAATGTCTCTTGCATTCTAGCCCGAAGATCCTGGAAGAACTCAGGCATACAGAGGATCGATACATCATGAACAAAGACGATATCGAAGCTGCCCTTTTTACCGACGAGATCTTTCCATGGGCCGCATTGACTCGTCTCCAGGCCCCCAAGCTCTTCTCTGACCTCATCGAGAGCTTGCTTGGGGCGATCTACCTAGACTCTGATGGAAACTTCGAAGTCATCCGAGATGTCCTTAGGACAATAGGCATTTGGCCCATTCTGGAGCACATTGTGCGGGACAACGTCGACATTTTCCACCCGGTGTCTCGCATATACAAATGGGCGCAGCAGAAAGCACCCGAGGCCAACGTTCGATTCCGTTTTGATAGGGACAAGTCCGCCAACACCATAACCTGCATCTTGGAGATAGACGATGTAGCACAGTTCGAGATGACGATCGACTATCACGGCCTCGCCAGCCAAAACGATGCTAAATTTGCCGTAGCAGAGCTTGCTATCAAGGAGTTGCAATTGCGGGAACGAGGTGAAGGAGGTCATAACTGAGATGAGCGGTCGAAGCATGACGTAGAGACTTGGAACTTGTGTATTGGTACAATTGTAAACATGTCGGCCGAGAATACAAATATGACTAGTGCTCGGCCTCCTCCCAGGCTCTGCCAATTGTCTTGTACAAATCCGCATCAGTCACCTGCTTGCCACTAGAGAAGTACCCAGATGCGATCTTAGCATCAATCTCCACTCGAGAATCGGGAGGAATGAGATGTTCTAGAACAGCAGAAAGCAATCATCAGAGCGTGTCATCAAGCCTATGATATCAACGCACCAGGAATATCATATCGCTTCGAAATCGGGATACCAGATTGAACGATGGCGTTGTATTTCCTAGAGACTCGTGAGTGCTTGGCGGCATCAGGAAGGAAGGGACTCTTACATGTCACTCATGGAAACCATGTTGTCGATCTTGCGGATACCAAGCCAGTGCAATACGTCAGGCATGAGAGCCTGGAACCGCATGTCCTTCACGCCCGCGATCAGCTCCGTGGACTTGAAGTACTTGTCCGCAGAGTCACCACCTCGCTTGCGGAGATTGTAAACGAGGTACCTATGGAGCTGACGATGAGCGATGCCTTAAGAACGAAGCGGAGTACTCACTTGGTCACCTCCCCTAGGGCTCGGCCTTCCTTCCGGAAATAAACGACCACACCAACACCACCACGCTGTGCACCTCGAACGCATTCCTCAATCGCGTAAGTGAGATACGGTTTGCATGTGCAGATGTCTGAACCGAACACGTCGGAGCCATTACCTGCACGGTCCACTGTCAGCCAGAAGCTAAAACCCAAGTAGAAGTACACGCACATTCATCGTGCACGCGGAGGGTTAGTTCTTTTGTCTCATCTGACATGAAAGCTGGATTTCCGACTATGGAAGATGTGTTAGTAGATCCGGCTGTGGGGGAAATCGAGGGGACAAACAGATGTAGACAGTCATATTCCCGATTGGAGGGAGGAAAACCTTGATATCTGGCCGAGTGATGAGCTCTGGGTACATTCCCCCAGTGTCTTCAAACAGTGCTCGACGAAGCAGGCTCTCAGAGCTAAAGCGCGGAATGAGCCTTTCGCTTTTGATCGCGATATATGAGGTCACTTACATGCCGAACCTCTCTGCGACTCCAGGTAGATACCAAACGGGATCAATCGCAGCTTTGCTAACATTGATCTCCACGCCCGGGAACGCATCACTCTGCGACCCGTCCGCCTTCATCAATGGTGCACTCTTCAGCACGACCTTCCCATCGATGTCCATCTCGCCCCGCTTCGCGGCCTCATCGAACTCGCTCAGTTTGATGTGCGCCTTCGTTACGCTGATGCTCGGGCGGATGTCAAGCCCCTCCACGTCGATCTCGCTCTTGAACACTTGCGGAACGAGGTGTCCCCACGGGTCGAAGGAGACAATCTTGGTGGGGTCGAACCAAGAGGGCTGCGGGGGAATGTCGACGGGCGGTTCAGTCTGGCTGTAGTCTGGCTTGTGCGTAGGGGAGAGGGTGCCCATGGCAATGGACAGTGCACGGTAAATGGAATACGAGCCAGAATGCGCGCCCAGGGCGTTGCGGTGCTTGATAGTTGACACCAGCCGGGAGCAGATAACGGGCCCTCGAACCTTGGGGTCGTTGGCTCCCCATTGAATGGGGTGGGGCTTGATGCCGTGCTGATCAGGGTACGCTGCATCGTACGATCATCAGCAAAATGTGTCGTGGAGGTTATGGGGATGGAATGTGCGCGTTCATTTGCATTCATGAAGCGATAAGACCAGAAGAGCGAAATGATGCCACAAGACATCGTTAGGGCCTTAATGAAGCTGAATTGAACCTACTTGTAAGAAGGACTCTGCCAGGATACAGCAGCTTCTCGCGCTCCTTATCAGCTTGTGATAACTCCTTGGCCTCGGTTGGGGGAGATCCGACATTCAAAATGGATGGTGGCTTTCCTGTTGGAGGTGTCATCGAAAGCGGAATCGTCTGCGTAGGCGGTGATCCATATCGCCCGGGAATGTTGACGGGCACCAGTGGTGGGCTAGACGGAGTGTTTGTCATTCCATCGAGCTAAACAGGTCATGATGTAGGTTAAATCCGGCGGAGAAGATTATTATTATCCTGTCAGCACCATTCCGCATGCGCATAAAGGGAACCAGAGGGCACCTTAGCTTGCATGGTCTGCTGGTTGACCTGCAGCGACTCAAGTCGCGACAAGATCTGCGCGAGCACAGCGTCCGTAGTTGACATCTTTGAATTCCAGCAGGTGTCACTCAAAGGCGATAAGAGGAGGAAGAGAGAAAAGGGATCAAGAATCAGAACGCGTTTTGAGCTCCGGATTGGTGATTCAGAGGCAGGAGGAGGCGTGGTAAAATAGGGGCTGGGGTAGCGCGTGTCAAAGCGCTGTCAATTTGGATATCGGGGCGGCCCGGGCTTCCTTAGCAAATTGTAGCACCTTGTCCTCTGTCCTCACGACTGGCATCACCAAAACCCTTCGATGGTTTCTGTAGCTCCCCTGGCTTGAATACTGCACTATCACTGCACAAATACTACCTGCTTAATGAGCCCATTTTTGCTCTCTGGGCTTTTGCAACTGACAGTTACTCTTGCTGCTCATTACTAGTACACACATACGGCAACGCCTGTGACGCATGCCATTCGAGCCTGCTTATTCAAGCAATGTCCAAGCTCAGTATATGCATTGTCCAGCAGATTATCTTGCCTCGGCGACATCAATATTTCTCTGCTTTCAACTATACTCCAGACGTCTCTGACAACCTAGCGATGTACTTCCGCACCTACAACTGTCAAGAGTGCCCCTTGCTTGTTGCCAAATAACTATAAACACCACCATTTGTATTCTGACCCCCTTTGAGTGATTTTATTTTCACAATAGCGCTTATCTGCTCGGGTGAATAGTTGTTTTGTTCCCCTTGACTACTGAATGAGCGGTCTCTCTTCATAGTGGAAGTTGACAGCAGCTCATGCAGCTCAAGGCCCCAGTACTGATACATATAACCAACCTGATTCTATCAATCTGACGAGCTTTGTGATCGCGCAGACGAATGGCTGTCTACAAATGTCTCCGTTTCCATAATACCGTATTCTTTGCAGCAGCGCGACTGCCTGTGTTGGCTCGTAAATTCTTGCCGAACATTCTGCTGGTGTAGATCTTGACCAAATTGATCCTCTTCATCCTCGAGGCTTGTGACCTGTCCGCAGAGTCATCATATGTGCTGGAAATATTGTTACAATCGTCGGCGCAATAGCACTTATGGTACGATCTGTGATTCAAAACTGACACAAAAAATGCTGGTGGTAATGCCTCGATGATGCTCTAACTATTGTCTGACATTCTGATGGTCAGACGACTGGTCTCAGGTCTGATGTCATGAGATTTAGAATCAGTTCTTATGGAATGGCGTAGTGTTACTGATGGACACACCTGCTCGTGGATATATCATTTCAAATGAATCATATGCCCCGCATACCACCCCACTTTTCACGCGCATGTCTATAGGTGTCTATCTCTCAAAGACATAAACCATGCGCGTAATGTTCGCGAACTGAACAATTTCGCCAAATTTTCGCCGCGAGTCTAATCAAATCCGTCGCCACAGCACATGAGGGCGAAATAAATATTAATGTTGCTTTGAATGAGATTCTGTGCTCTCTTTTACCCGCATATATATACCCGGTTATGATTATTTCGTTGCTGATGGATGATCTCTTCCAGTCTCTACCCATAGCATGTTGTCATCGACCACCATCCCGCCACAAAGGCTAAACCTTAATTCATGTTGCTGAGCCCGAAAAGGCAAATATTGGGCGCTTAGCGTTGTTTTTCTCCCCGGACCGCCTGGGTCATGCGACTTTGAGCTCCTCTGATTCAAATTGGCAACGCCTGACTGCTGTTCTACTTGGAGACGCATTTCAACAACTTCTGCTACACGCGGACGATATGATGGTGGAAAATGACATGTGGGGCAAATATCTCAGATGAAGTGATAAAAGCAAGCCGATCTTGGAGGGCTTCGAACATACATACCTCCCCCTCCCAGAAGACAAAGCAAGATGCGGATGAGGTCCTTCTTTGCGCTCTTATCTATCGTACTCGCCAGTGTGTTTGCCTCTGGGAGCAATGATGTCGCCGACGCTGGACTGGGAGTGCGCTCAAAGACAAATGGAACCAGCGACGTCCAATGGGACGGTTATAGTTTGTTGTTGCGAGGACAGCGCGTGTTCATGTAGTGTGTAACCTTCTCCGTCTTTCATGCTTATCTACTTGCTGATTATACTTGTAGCTCTGGCGAATTCCATACATACCGCCTCCCCGTGCCGTCCCTCTGGCCCGATATTCTTCAAAAAATCAAGGCTGCAGGCTTGAACGCCATCTCTGTTTATACCCACCCTGGATCGTTGAACCCCTCCCGTAATGTTACGGACTTGAACGGAATACGAGCGCTGAAGCCACTATTCGAGGCCGCCCTGCAGGCCGGAATCTGGATTGTGCTTAGGCCTGGTGCGTTTCCGTTTCCTGTGCTTATGATGTGCTGGATCTGACGAGGCGTTTTAGGACCGTATATCAATGCTGAAACAAGTGCAGGTGGAATTCCGCACTGGATGACCAGCGAGGTAGCTGGCGTGTTGCGAACGAATGCTAGCGACTACTTCGAGGCTTGGCAGCCCTATATAGGTGCTATCATTGAAGCCACCGAGCCCTATCAAATCACGAAGGGTGGCCCTGTCATTGGTGAGCGTCTGATTCCTAACTTTGTTTTCTGTCCGTCATCCTCCAAGTCCACACTCCATATGTGTGCTACATCCCCTCCTCGTCTGCTTATCTTCTGTGCCCTTTCGTTCATTCCCCCTTCCATATCTCAATATTCCTTTTTTCCCACTGGATCATACGCTGACTATCATTAGCTGTTCAAATCGACAACGAATACTACCAAAGCGCCGTCACATCCGCCTACTTCGCCGAGCTCGAGACCGCATACATCAAGGGCGGCATCGTCGTTCCACTCACGTACAATGACCCTGGTGAGGGGCAGAGTTTCGTGAACGGCACTGGTGCGGTGGACATCTACGGTTTCGACGCGTACCCGCAGCTGTTCGATTGCTCGAATCCGGAACAGTGGAACCCTGTGACGACAAATTATCACTCTTACCATGAGAGCACCAACCCGAGCCAGCCATTCTATCTTCCAGAGGTCCGTTATCTCCCCCCTCTGATTCATGCACCTTCCACCTTCGATTCTCTATCAATCTCTCTTGTCCTTGTTTCTGTTTCATTTTCCCCTGCATCTACTTGTGAAGTCACTGCTGACTCTGTGCTTGACAGTTTCAGGGTGGCTCCTTTGACGCCTGGGGCCCCACCGCACCGGGGTACGCAGCCTGCGCGGAGCTCACAGGCGCATCCTTCGAGAGCGTATTCTACCGCCAGCTTTGGGCAAGTAACGTCAAGATGGTCAGCTTTTACATGGTTTATGGGTGCGTATAATCCCTCTGCTGCAGCTGCTTCTTTATAATGATATACGCGGTATCAGGGGGACCTCATGGGGTGGCATTCCGTTCCCAGGTGTATACAGTACGTGCACTCATATCACCCGCTCTGCATACACGCTTTGACACTCCCATCTGCGCAGCATCGTACGACTATGGCTCCGCCATTTCCGAGAACCGAAATCTCTCCACGACCAAGTACGCCGAGCTCAAGCGCCAGGCGCTCTTCCTGCGCTCCTCGCCCGCGTTCTATAAGACGGACTACGTCTCGGACTCCAGCACCAACTCCGGACTCACGAACTACTCGACAGTGTTTGCGGTTTGGCTGAAGAATCCGGATCAAGCAGCCGGGTTTCTGGTGACTAGACAGAACGATTCGACTTCGACGTAAGTACCGTGCTTCCCTGTTGGGGCGCCTTAGTGCTGATAAGTCTCACGTTTAGATCAACTATTGACTTCAAAGCCACTGTGAGCACTTCGGCAGGTAATATCGAGGTGCCCCAGGTTGTCCCCTCCATCACGCTTGGCGGGCGCGAGGCGAAGGTGGTGGTCACCGATTACGCGTTTGGTAACTCCTTGGTGCTGTATTCCACTGCGCAGGTCTTGTTTGCTGGCAAGATCGGGGCCCGTGATGTTCTTTTCCTTTACGGCGACAGCAACCAGGCTCACGAAGCGTCGCTTGCCCTCACTGGGACCTCGGGTGTGAAAGCCACATCCACGGACGTTACATTCACGACCTCCAACACCACCTCCAATCAGACAGTCGTTTCCTTCCTCGCTGGCATCGGGGGATTCGTGACGGTCTACGCCTCGTCTACCCAGCTCATCCTCTACGCCGACTCCAACACCGCCGGCACTTGGTGGAACCCCGTCTTGCCTGCCGCATCCGGAACCGCGTTTGCGAATTACTGGTCAATTGGCACGAACTCATCCGTCCTCGTGGGTGGGCCATACCTCGTGCGCAGTGCCAGCCTCTCGGGGTCGACGCTGAAGCTAGTAGGTGACCTCGCAACAAGTGTGCGCTTGTTTGTTGTAGCGCCCCCGACAGTCAAAACTATCACATGGAACGGGCAGCACGTCGAGGTAGACCCTTCGCTTTCCAACAGCACAGTGTTTGTCGGCGATGTCGATACCAAGTCATCGACGCTGGGAGCCAAGGTCCCCATTCTCAGGGGCTGGAAGTACAGCAACAGCTTACCGGAGATCTCGAGCAACTACTCGGATGCAAAGTGGGCTGTTGCAAACCACACAATGACAAACATCCCATTCAAGCCATACTACGGCGATGGACGCATCCTGTATGGATGCGATTATGGCTTGTAAGTCGCTTGCTCCTCTCTTGAAAGCAAAAGGTTTAATTAGATCATGGCAGCTGCGAGAACATCGTGCTCTGGAGGGGACACTTCAATGCCACCGGCGCAGAGAAGACATTGAATCTATCTATCAACGGAGGGGAAGGTGTGTGCCTTATTGACTTGCCTAGCATCCTGCTAACTCTTTGTGCAGCATTTGCCGCAAGCGTTTGGGTGAACGACGTGTTCTTGAGCACGTCATATGGAAAGCAAGTAGGCTCTGATCGCCTCGCTGAATTCGCGCCTAACCGTCTCAGTAGCTCCACAAACGACGCCAATACCATCGAAGAGACGGACGAAATCTTCCACTTCCCCGCAGGATCACTGATTCCCGGAGAGGACAATGTCGTCACTATCCTCCAGGTATGCCTGATGAAGTATTTGCTATAGTTCCTAGTCTGACGCTTGATTGCTACTTTAGGATAACATGGGCCTTAACGAAACGATATACCGTCAGTGTTATGCGCAGACGGCGAAGTGTGCTTACTGATAGTAGCTACAGCGGACCCCGATACCTCGAAATCGCCTCGCGGAGTGCGCGGCTTCCAACTTGACAGCGGGAACTTCTCCGAGTGGAAAGTTCAGGGCAAGCTCGGCGGATACCTCAAGTACGCCATTTCAGTCTACCTTCATGCAACCACTTTGTTGACAGTCTCCCAGCTATCCTGACAAAGTTCGTGGTGTGATGAACGAGGGCGGTCTGTATGGCGAGCGACTGGGGTGGCACCTGCCAGGCTTCGACACGGCCTCCTGGGTGCAACGTGACTTGTCTGAGGGACTACCTGACTCCGCAGCGGGCGTCGGCTTCTTCGTCACGACGTTCAAGCTGAACCTGCCGAGCGACCAAGATGTGTTCCTAAGCTTCACTTTCGATGACAACGTCGGAACGCCGGGGACCCCCTACCGCGCATACCTCTTTGTGAACGGATGGATGATGGGGAAACGCGTCGGAAACCTTGGGTGAGTCGTGTGTATGTTGATGCTGGGCTCGCTGTGCTGACAACACGATATCTCAGTCCACAGGCAAAGTTCCCTGTGCATCAGGGAATTCTCGATTACACGGGTACTAAGTACGTGCATACATCTCTATCTCCTTCTATATTCTGCGTATTAGATGATGAGGCTGACGTTTTGCGCTAGCACGGTGGCAGTCGCGCTGTGGGCAATGGAGGCGAACGTGACCGTCGCGCCGACGCTCGCGCTGACGGTCGATGGTGTGGTGGAGGGCGGGGTGGGCGGTGTTAAAAGCGATAACCCAAAATGGGCTCCACGCGGTGGGTACTGATAAACTTAGCGGGGAAAATGAGAAGGGAGCGCGTCAGAAATGTGCATAAACATGGCTAAACAGAATCAATCGTGAACAATTTGGTGAAGTGCATTTCTCGACGGGCATATAATTTGGTTCAAATCAGCTACACCTTAAGCTTGTGGAACAGCGAACATAGGCAGGACATTTGCACAAGACGAAGATCCTCAGAGACTCCATATTTTGTCCAAATCGGCATATTGCAATTAGTGGTCACGTGCCAGCGCGAAGCCATGAAAAATCTGTGCACCCACGGTTTACTCTCTACTCTATTGGATCCCGGTGCATGTCGTTCACTGATGAAAATTCGATGAAAACAGATACAGAACCAGAAGAGGAGACAAGATCTTTTCCTCTGCTCGCCTCGTACGTGACTATCAAACTTGACCCAGTCAAGAGCGTCGAGCTCTTGGAAGATGAGGAGGCCACCGCTGCAGCTCACGGCGCTGTTAGCAAAGTCTATGTAGGCTACACTACTTGCGTTTGTATTTTCCCATATGTATTCAGCTGAAGATGCTGAGTTGAACACTTCTAGTTTGGGGGTCGGCCTGCTCCCGAGGATATGGTGCACATTCACTACGTGATCCGTCTGCTCCGATCAGGTCGACACAAAGCATCACCAGAAGAGTTTATCGACGAAGATATGTGCACCCCAGTTTTCCCAAACACCGACCATCCGTTCCGCGAGCCCCTTGTGCCCAGTGCCCCCCTCCCCGTCACTTGGACCGATTGCTATCATGCGTCTTTCGACCAGGTGATCATCCGCGTCCCTCGAAGAGAGGGAAAATATCCCGTGCCCGTCAATCTGCCAGTGGAAGCTTGGGGCACGCACATGGTCGCTGTCAATCAGGACTACAGACGCAAAGCAGAGCAGATGCAAGCGCTGCAAGAGGTCACCCCAGCACCAAGGGCTGGATCGCCCAAAAGTGCTTGTTCTGATTCAACTTGCGAGATGAAGAGCACTGTATATGGCTCGACCCACTCATCCATCTCCCTGGCCTCTGAGTATGAAGACGACGCATCAAAGCCCGTGCCACCCCCTATTGCGACGGTGTCCTATGATCTCGCTGCTGTGCCAATATTGGAGGACCCCCAGGGTCTCATCGCAGAGGTCAAATTCATAGAAACGTTCGTGCGCCATCATCTCGGCGACATCTATTCCAGTTCGTGCTGATCGTGCATTTTAGAGTTTACAAAGAAGCGAGAGTGCGGGTGGCGGCGAGACGTGCACGCGCCAAAGAAGAGACGGCCCGGGCGATAGAGGCAGCCCAGCGACTCGATGAAGCCACGTATGGCCACTTCCTCAAGCGCAGCTCTGTCCCCCCGGCGGCCGACGCCGCGGATCCTCAAGCAGAACCGGGCGTCGCCCCAAACAGCGGTCCAAGCCCTCAGAGCAATCCAGTCCAGGCAGTCGCGCCAATCTCTGGCACCCGTCGGCTTTGGGCCTCGCCTTTCAAACGTTTGCCCGTCCTGAGAAAATGGGTGTCTGTGCTGTGGAGTCGCGGCCAGCTGTTCCCCAAGGAAGATGCGGCCGCCTGATGCGCGCTAGCGATTTCGTCTCACTCAGATCAGCTTCGTCCCACTTGCCCCTCTGGAAACCGAGAGCGCAGCGTCGCAAGCCAGATCGCGGTGTGAATGGCTGAAAGTACTTGTCGTCAAGAGCAGATCTAATCAGCAGACGCCCAGATCAAAAGATAAAGCGATGTCGGGAATCTATGCGTGGAATCTGAGCAAATGGTCTTCTCATCATTTAGGACGCCAAGGGCTGGATCACTGTACATGGATGGCAGAATGTATCTGATGCCTGGTGCTTGACGCAATCTATACTTCCAATAATGTCAAATCCTGTCAAACATCGATAGACTTTCCGTGTTGCACACCTCCACCGGTCCCGGAAACGCCGGTAGCCGGCGCATTCATCCAGCTCTCCTCGAGCGAGTCGGGCTGAATATCTGTTCTGAAATTTGCAAGCTGACCTGTCTTAAGCTTTCTACACAACTAGAATATTAATCTTCACAGCAGGAGCCCACGTCAAAGATGATATCCTTTATCAATCTGGAATCGTGCTCAGCAATGGGTTAAGTGAATTCAGAATCAAGGGTTCAAACGTTCATACTTGGCGTCATACGGGCCGCGGAGCTTGCAGGTCAGGTGTAGGTACATAAAAGGCTGTAGAGGGGCAGAAGCGATTGCTCGGCAGCCTGCTATCGAAGTTCACAATGGCAGCTGTCATGTCACAGCAAGCCACCAGGTCGATCTACAAAGACATGCTTCAAGCGCGACAGGTCCAGGGAATGATTCTGTCAATGCTAGAGCGATCCCGAGCGACATCAGGGAATCGACGCTTCGTCTTAGGTTATTCATGAGTTAGTGATATAGTAAGAAAGTCTAAAGATGATACACAAAGACACATACCAGTGACCGGATGCTCGGGGAATGCTATAGCCGTACTGACTGCAATTTACACTCCACGATGGGGGACGCCACCAGGTCAAGTGGACTGAATCAGATAAGTCCGATGAGTCCACGTGCCGTCAGCGCCACAGGCATTGGGCCAAAACGGGCAATTCGTCTCTATTGCAGACTTTCTTTGGACCTTCTCTCCTCCCTCCGAGTCGGAGATGATCTTCGCACTGGCCTTTTCGTGTACCTGGAGCGCGTAGAGTTCATGTCGGATATCGCGGCCTCTCTGATACCCGTTCGATAATCGGCTGAAGCGGAACGCCCTTCTGCAAATAGAGCTCCGATGAGAGCTAACATGCTTCTAGCCAGCGGGGCCGTCGTAATGGGTCGCAATATTTAAACTAGCGGCGAAATGCATTCTATCAGCATTTTCCCTCCTCGATGGCCGTTCTCTGTCTAGGCCTCCTGGCATTGGCTGCGCTGGGCCAATGCAAGAACATTGTCGACCTGACCGGGAAATCCTGGACTTTGACCGATCAGCAGGGAAATGTATCTATTCCAGGCGCGGTTCCTTCCCAATCACACCTCGACCTGTTCGCCGCAGGCACCATTGGTGACCCATTAGTCGGTGAGGCCTTCCCATGACCCCAGCACCGCGACATTCGCTGACACGGTGTAGGCGACAATGATGTCGTTGACAGCTGGGTAGCCACGAGTAACTGGACGTACACAAGTCATCCCATCTCCGGACTGTGAGCTGTATGCTTTTCGTTCCATCTACGCACAGACTGACCCCTCATCGCAGGAAAACAAACGCATCCACCTATCTGGTGTTCCAGGGCATCGACACCTTCGCCACCATCTCACTCTGTAATACCACTGTCGCCGTGGTGAACAACCAATTCCGCCAGTGGACCTTTGATGTCACCTCCATTCTCGCCGCATGCCGTACCCCTCGCCCCGTTCTCTCTCTCGCATTCACCGCCGCCCCCACCGAAGCCGCATACCTCGCCAACCCTAACGTCCCCGACGCGAGCTGCGCCGCCTGCTTCGAAATCGCATACCTCTACACCGGCCGCGAATTCATCCGCAAAGAGCAGTCCGACTTCGGCTGGGACTGGGCCCCCGCCTTCTCGCCAACCGGCATCTGGCAGCCCGCATACATCGTCCAACTGGCGCCCGTGGGCGACATCTACGTCACGAACTCGATGGTGGACATCTACCGCCGTGGCCAGCTGAACAACATCCCGCCCGACCAGACGCAGCCGTGGGTCGTGAACGCGAGCATCGACTTCCTCGGCACGCTGCCCGCCGGCGCGACGCTCAAGGCCTCCATCGCCGGCCTCGTCCTGGGCCCGCTCACCGGCGTCACGGTCGCGAACGGGACGATCACCGGGTCTGCAGTTGTCAAAGGCACCCCGCGGCTGTGGTGGCCCGTCGGGTACGGCGCGCAGCCGCTGTACGACATGACCATCGAGATCGTCGCGGCGCGCGCGGTGCTCGCGTCCGTGCCGAAGCGCGTCGGGTTTCGCACGATCGTGCTGAACCAGAACGCGGTCTCGCCCGCGCAGGAGGCGCTCGGCATCGCGCCGGGCGCGAACTGGCACTTTGAGATCAACGGGAACGAGCTGTTCGCGAAGGGGAGCAATATCGTGCCCCCGGATGCGTTCTGGCCGCGCGTCACGAAGGCGGATTTCCAGACTCTGTTTGAGACGGCTATTGCTGGGGTAAGTTCTTCTCATCTCTTAGCAATGCCTTTGATACTCACCGGTAGTCTCTCAGAACCAAAACTTCTTGCGAGTCTGGGCCAGCGGGGCCTATCTACCTGATTACGCATATGACCTCGCGGACGAGATGGGGCTTTTGTTGTGGAGCGAGCTGGGTAAGCCACGTTTGCAATCATCCAACTATATGCGCTTACAATACATGCAGAATTCTCCGATGCGCTCTATCCTACCGCAGGGCCCTTCGTCGAGACCGTCCTCGCAGAAGTCACCTACCAAGTCCGGCGCATCAACCACCACCCCTCTCTCGCCGTGTGGTGCGGCAACAACGAAATCGAGCTGGGGCTCACCGAGGCGTTCGGGGCCAACCCCCCCGGCGCCGTCCTCCAAAACTACGAAGGGCTGTTCCTCGATAGCCTCCTGCATGCTGTATGGGACCAGACGCGTGCGATCAGCTACACGCCCAGCAGCATCACTAACGGATGGAAGACCCTCGACCATTCCGCAGCGGTGCCCATGGTCGAGCGGTACCTCACCGGGACCGCCGGCGCCATATATGCCAACACTGGTATGTCCCTGCTTTTCACAAAAGAGCCAGCAGCTGACGTGCGCGATAGAATACTACAACTACGAAGCGGACATCGCGTTCAATCTGAGCACCTACCCGGTCGGCCGATTCTCGTCTGAGTTCGGCTTCCACAGCCAGCCCTCGTATGAGACGTACGCGGCGGTCCTCCCCGCTTCCGAGCTCTCCTTCAATAGCTCGTCCATCCTCTCGCGCAACCACCACTACCCACTCAACCTCAGCACGTTCTTCTCGTCCTACTCCATGCCACCCGCGCCGCAGAACCGCACCGCCCTCTCGCTGCAGGGCATGGGTCAGATGTCGCAGGCCGCCGAGCTGTGGCTGCCGTCCGTACTGAAGACGGATCCCGTCGCGGCCTTCAAGGCGCAGATCTACGCAACGCAGGTCTTCCAGTCCGAGTTCTACCGCTCCGAAATCGCCTTCTACCGCCGCGGGAGTGGCCTGCCACAGCGCACGCTGGGGTCGCTGTACTGGATGCTCAACGACATCTGGGCGGCGCCGACATGGGCGTCGGTCGAGAAGGGTGGAAGATGGAAGCTGCTGCACTATGGCACCAAGGACATGTACGAGCCCGTCATCATCGCCCCTTATTACGATGCAGGGACCGGGGACGTCCAGGTGTGGGTCACTTCGGATCTCTGGAGCGCTGTCCACGGCACGGCACAGGTGCAGTGGTACAACTGGGCGGGCCAGCCGCTCGGGAATGGGAAGGCGGATTTGAAGGCGCCGGTGACCGTCGGGAAGGTCAACAGCACGAAGGTCTTCGAGTTCAACACGAACAACATCTCGTTCCCTCTAACGGACGCGGTCGCCATCCTCAGCGTCACCGCCAGCGGGGGCGGCAAGACGTACACGCACACGCACAGGTTCTTCGCGCAGTCGCTCGCCACCCCCGCGGTCGTGGCAAGTATCCCGAACCCGAGCATCACTGTCACGCATCTTGGGAACGCGTTCGTCGTACAAAGCAAGACGCTTGCTGCGTTTGTGTGGCTCGAGCACCCCGCGGGCGTGACGGGCTATTTCTCTGATAACGGGTTCTGGATGCTGCCCGGGAAGAAGATTGTCACTTTTACCGTCCAGAAGGACACGACCTCCGGAAAGTGGACCAGAGAGGTCGCCGTTAGCAGTTTGTGGACACTGACAACTTCGAGTTAAATTGTTATCACTGTATATATAGTTATCATTACACTATTTCTTCGCCATAATCAGACCAAGGACAGATGCATGTTGTATTGCCTGGGACCCTGGCTGAAAGGCGGGAGATGCCTGGAGAGGTGCTTGTCCGAGACTTGTGTTCTGTCGAAAAAGTTGAACGCTCAGAATTCGCAGTTTTGCCGGGGGGAAAGGAGAGTCTTTCTAGTAATTGGTGCACGCCAGTGGTCGGTGGTAATACTTCACGCATGCTCTGGCGGCGTTCTCTTCTCATGTACAGCAGTAAAGACCATATAATATGATATACAAAGTATCAACAAAACAAAAATAATTATTTGATGAATAGATGGCAAATCGAGAGCAAATCGGCAATGCAAATGAGCAAACATATGGCATGGAGTAGTCCAGTATGAATCTCGTAAGTGCGTTTAATTAACGTCAACGATGTTCAGAGACATCTCATCAATCTGAATGTGGCAAAAGTCTGCGAAGGGAGAATATGTTATGGAAGATGTTTAATGATTGGGTCGTCTCTTGACGGAAATCTGCACAGGGTCCCTCTTGAATTTCTTGGTTACCTCCAACAATTCGGCAGATATAGTGGCAGAAAGCGTAATAACCTGGGTGTCTTGAGGCAGAACCTGAAAGACTTCGTAGATCTGCTCACTGAAACCGCGAGATACGATCTCATCAGCCTCATCAAGACAGAATATCTTGATCTTCTCGGTCTTGAGAGCGTGACGATTGATCATATCAAATACACGGCCGGGGGTACCGACGACAATTTGAGCGCCTTCCTGGAGCTTGGCAATGTCCTCCCGAACACGGGTTCCACCAACGCAGGCGTGGCATTCGATGTTAAGGGGGCCGCCAAGGGCAACGACAACCTTCTGGATTTGCTGGGCAAGCTCACGAGTGGGCGCGAGAATGAGAGCCTGGGTCTCTTTGGCGGAAAGGTCCACTTGCTGGAGAATGGAGATGCAGAAAGCGGCAGTTTTACCAGTACCAGCCTGACCTTCGGCGATCACATCGTGTCCCTTAACGGCGGGGACGATAGCACGCTCCTGGAAGGCAGAAGGACGTTCAAAGCTGATGATATTGCAGTTGGTATTTGCGTTCAATGGTAGGGGCTTGTTCTGGAAATGACTCACCCATAAGCGTACACACTGCGAAGTAGCTCTGGCCTCAAACCCATATTATCAAAGCTGCACAAAATCGATCAGCTTTTACCAGCAGATACCACCAAGACCGCAGCTGACTTGTCGACGACCTGGTCCCAATTTGACTCGCTCTTGACCGTGAGGCCATCCTTCAGTTGTTCACTGAATTGCTCCGGAGATATTGGTCAGATATCGTGAGCTGGGGTAAGCAGATGCTTACGATGTCATATTGTATAAGTGGGTAGCTGTACTTCGGAACCGGTGGTGACGAACAATCTCTTATCATCAAAACGCTTGCTCAGATACTGGATGTGTCAAGTTGGAATCTTTGTGCGATTAATGCGGGTGTAGCTGCATGACTTGGAAGCAAGAAGCGAATGGAGGCATAGGTCGATTGGTCTTATTACGTGATGTCGTAACGCACCATATTTAGTATGTCCCCGACCGTCGCCCCGTGTGGCCATTGCCACATCTACTGTGTTGAGTAACAGTGTATCCTCGCCGAGCGTTAGCGAGGATATTAAAGTGTCAGGTCCTCACTTATAGGTTTGATAAGTGGATAGTGGTTAAAATTAGATGTTTGAGGTAGAGGTTTGGCTTATAGCTTAGAAGTTAGTGATTAGGCCAAGGATATTTATTTTTAGGGGAGGGAGGGGGAGGTGTTAGGCTCTATTATGGCAGTTTAGGGATTATATTGAGCTAGGTATAGCTCTGGGACAAATAATTTGCTCAATAATAGTGATTCCAATAGCGCAATAGGACTAGAGACAAGGAAAAGGCTCACTGTGGCGGCAGCCACGCGGGGCCACAGTCGGGGACCTACTAAATATGGTGCGTTACGACATCACGTAATAAGACCAATCGACCGTTCCCTCGAAGCGAATGGGGAGCGTTACCATGACGGTCTGTCACAGTTGGCCTTTCGGGCAAAGCGGGCCTTGTGGTTGCACGTGACTTAGAAGCGCGATCGTCGTCAGAGCGCGCCTCATCATCGAGCGCCGGGTCGTTGACTACATTCTTTTCGCTTGACCATGAAGATAGCAGTTGTAGGCTCTGGAGTCTCTGGCCTAGCTGCGACATGGGTGAGTTCCGCCAAAATCTCTCTGGATCTGCATCTGAATGCAGTGCAATTGCAGCTTTTGAACGAGTATAGTGACCATGAAGTGCATCTGTACGAGGCCGACTCGCGTACTGGTGGACACGCGAATACTGTGCGCTTTACACCGCCTGGGAAGGGGCCCGAAGAGGGTGTCGATGTTGATACGTGCGTTTTCACCCAATCTTATCATTCTCTGGCATGTTCTAACTATGTGCCATCACAGTGGATTTGTGCGTCCTCTCAAGGGTAATACATACGTTGCCAACTAACGTCTATCCAGATTGTATTCAATCCTAGCACATACCCCAACTTCCTGCGCTTCCTCAAGCTGCACCCGGAAGTGTCCATCCTCAAGACCGAGATGACCTTCAGCGTCTCTCGGGACAATGGGCTATTTGAATGGGCTGGGGACAACCTATTCACGATTTTTATCCAGCCTCAACGGCTTCTTGACCCAAATCACTGGCGTCTCATCTACGACGTGCTGCGGTTCAACGCATGTGCGAGGCGGCTTGTGGTTGGATGGAGTCTCGAAAAGGACGGCAGTAGTGGCTTCGGGCCGCTGAGCATAGGAGAGTACCTCGAGAAGGAGGGATACTCTGCCGCATTTAGAGATAACTATCTCATCGTAAGCTTTGTCATGTCATTTGAATTACTCTGGCTGATGTTTGAGTAGCCTATGACTGCTGCCATATGGAGTACGCCGCCAGACAAGTGCGCGATGGATTTTCCTGCTCGTACCCTCGTGCGTAGCCCTTGATGCCACACTGTATCATTCGACTTACTCACGCATCACGCCCTATATTTCAGATTCAATTCCTCTCGAACCACCACCTACTCCAAATCACTGGCAAACCCTCCTGGCTTACCATTGGTGGCGGCAGCCGACGCTACGTCGATGCCATTCTCTCCCGCGTGCCCGCATTGCGCATACACACCTCCACTGCTGTCTCCTCGCTCATTTCCACGGAGGGGAACAAGGTCCTTCTCACTACCGCTGCGGGCGGGCTCGAGGTATTCGACCACGTCGTTCTCGCCACGCACTCCGACACCGCCCTATCGATTCTCAAGGCCGGAGGCGGGGTGACTCCACTCGAGGAGGATGTGCTCAAGGGGTTCAAGTGGAGCCGGAACCGTGCGGTGCTGCATTCCGACAGCGGACCCGGCTTGATGCCGCGGAGGAGGGGTGCGTGGAGCTGCTGGAATTACATGACAAGGAGTGAGGTGGGGAAGGCGAATGTGGACCAGGTGGCGCTGACGTACGGCATGAACGACCTACAGCACATATCCGAGGAGAAATACGGCCCCGTGCTGGTCACGCTGAACCCCCCGGTCGAGCCCGCGCCAGAGAAGACCGCAGGTGCATGGGAGTACGCCCACCCCGTGCTCGACGCTGAGGTGTGTGCTTATTGCCTAGCCTGACTATATGCTAATATCGCGCTCGTCCAGGCAATCCGCTCGCAGAAAGCCCTCTCGGACATCCAGAATACGCGCGGGATCACCTACGCAGGCGCGTGGACACGCTATGGGTTCCACGAGGACGGCTTCACCTCCGGGCTCGCCGCGGTCCTCACACACGCACGTACTTCCATCCCTGGCATCCGCGCGCCCTTTAACATCGAGTACGTGGATCGCGAGCCGGGGCAGGTCGTCGTCGCGCGCTTCTTCGACTGGTTCGAGGGCGGCGGGTGGCGCACGGTGGTGGGAGCGTGGATGGGCGTGGTACTGGCCACGTTAAGGTTGTTGTTGGGGTGCTTGCAGCTTGCGGATTTCAGCCAAGTCGAGGGCGAGATTAGGAGGGAACAGCAGAGGAAAGTGATAGAGGGGAAGAAGAAAAGTGCTTGATTTGGGTAATCTTGCTCAACCCCTAGACATTTTCTGCTATTTTCGATGGCCGGTGTACTCTGCTGCTTATCCTAGACAATTGTGTTATATACACATGGTAACACGCAATGGAATATTACTCCTTCCACAGTGCACACGTCGAAAGATTTAACTGAGTTTAGAATTTAGGTGTGACTCCGCACAAACCCACCACCACCTTCCAATTACCAGGATTCGAAATGACAGGTCTGGATGATATCCCCTTAGATGTTATACATCAGATCCTTGTGTCTGATATTTTCACGCACTACGCAGGCTACGAAAGATAAAAATGTTATTATGCTTGGGCCGAGAACGCCTACCGATGCACACCGCGGGTAGTTGCGCGAGGATTGGCTTGAGCAGTAGTCCCAGACCATCCACCAGCATCGAAAAATGAATTGTACTGATATTTCGGGCTCAACTTCCACAATTATACATTCAAGAGCTCGTTAACTTCCGCCCAGAAATTCACATCTTCTATTGTATAAAACCCAACCCTTACATATCTCCCTTCTTTAGAGACATTTCGCAAATTGGGGGCGAGCGACCTCAAAAACGAGGCCATGGCCGGCGCTGAGGTTTGTTCGAGGGGAGATAGGCCATCGTGCAGTTCCGTCAATCTAAGACCCATAACATTCGGTACTCCACCATCGATGCTGAAGCTGGAGTCTTGCCCCAGCGAGAAGGTAATGGAAACGCTCTCTAACTTCGGACATCCTCGAGTCAGATGAACCAGAGATTGGAAGGAGCAAAGTGATGGCTGCTGTTGAGGATAGGGGAGGAGGGTGATCTTGCGGAGACCTGGCCACGCGTTGGCCATTTTCTTCAGCGATTCGTCATCAAAGTTGGCGAGCGAGCAAGGGAGATAGATCTTGAATATCTCTATTTTCTTGCACAGTAGCAGGGGATGAAAGTCCTGAGAGCTAAGAGAGTTAGAATGCGCGGACGTGTTGGAAGGGAAACTTTCTTCAGAGGTCAGCACGAATGAAGTCAGATTGTCGAAATATCTCTCTGCCACGAGAGCCACTAATGGGATATGCGGACTATCCGACCATATCTCATCACGTCCTGTGATGAAAGCTTGAAATTCACAGATAGGACTTGTGATCATCCACGACTTGACAAACTGGGTCGTCGCATGCAACCGATTTGTGGTAACCGCGGCGGAATAAATAGACTGAAAATGGTGTTGGAAAGATTGCTGTGGAGTGCCCACAGATAGAGGATGTTTAGGTAGATGAAATAGAATCCGGCACAGATTGGGTAGAGAGCTGAGGGTGGCTAGCGTGTTATTGGTGATATTAGTGGTGCATGTAAATGAACGCAAGTGCTGCAAGGCATGCAGCGATTCAGAAAGTGGACTTTGTACATTATCGCTCGTGAAGCACAGTACCCCCAGATTTGTGAGCATAGGTGCCCTAATTGACAGTCCCGCCAGCATTGTCAACATGGATGAATGGGATGCTCTGTAGATTGTCAGAGATCTGAGGTTTGTAGAGACGAAATCGTTCATTATCCAGCCTTCTTCGTTGTCCAGAGATGTCGTGAGAATGAGCGGGCTGGGCAAATACGACTCGTTCGGGTAGAAAAGCTCGAACGCATGGCGTACAGCAGTGTAGCATTCTCGACCCACGAGTCCTAGTTCGTTGTCGCTGGCTCCGACAGTCACGTCTTTGATCTTATCTCTATAATATCGGTATCTGCTAAGATCTTCTCGTTTGAGGTACTTGTCCCGCCGATGTATCTGTGAACCGTCATTAACAGAGCCTTGAGTTCACGCAGCACGCGAGCTTCATTTGATTTGCGTACCCGAGTTACATCCCACTGTTCGCGGGGGTCCCGAATAAACATGTCACTTGGGAGCACGGAGAAAAGAGGATCCATCGATTCTTGTCTTCTCCACAGTGTGTTCAGAGCAGGCTCTTGAAACACTTTTGCGGTGCGTGCAAGTTTTGGTAAAGCATCAAACCCGTCCAGCTCCTCGCACACGAGATTCAATAGTTCTTCAATCGAAAGACAGCGGTGCATTGGGAGTAAATGGGTGTGGGACTGGTGTATCCGTACAACCGTGGTGACTGAGCCGAGCAGAAGGTCAACTTCGTCTGTCAGCCAGACGAGCCCGAGGGTTACCGTGACCGAACGGTCCACGTGACCGAACGTCGCCACATTGTACCGGTAGCAATTGAGGGCGGCGTTTCTCTCTATGCAGCATCATTCTCGCCGCTGAAGCTACGCATTTTGGCACTTGAGTGGATACTCCGCTGATCTCACCGGCAACCTATATCATGCTTGGGAAAGGTCTCTGTGCCTACGCAAACTCACAGAGACGGCCGATAGCATAAATTCGTGGGAAATGGGCTCTCCTCGTCGCCAGATTTATTAACTGCCGATAAATGCAAGTCAAACATCGCTCTCTCGGACTTTTCTTGATGAACGCCCGCTGTCTCGGTCTTTTGGTACTGGCTGCATCAGCC
The DNA here is from genome assembly GCA_014898675.1 of Athelia sp. TMB. Lineage (NCBI taxonomy): Eukaryota > Fungi > Basidiomycota > Agaricomycetes > Atheliales > Atheliaceae > Athelia > Athelia sp. TMB. The sequence goes on along the minus strand of JACXVL010000124.1, from coordinate 16,480 downwards.
CAATGCAAGAACATCGTCGATCTTGCCGGCCAAGCTTGGACTCTGACGGGTGGGCAGGGAAACATTTCCGTTCGTGGCGCTGTCCCATCTCACTCGCATCTCGATCTCTTCGCTGCCGGTGTCATAGGCGACCCGTTGTCTGGTGAGTTTTGCCATTGATTTCTTAGCACTCGCATATGCTGACATTTCATAGGTGACAACGACATCCTTGAAGCTTGGCCAGTAACTGGACCTACATAAGCCACTCTATCTCCAACTTGTAACAGTCATACCCTATGCTAACGGTGACCGTCGGAAAGGTTAACAGCACGAAGGTGTTCGAGTTCAACACGAACAACATCTCGTTTGCTCTCACGGACGCGATCGCCATACTCAGCGTCACCGCCAAAGGGGGTGGAAAGACGTATACACACACACACAGGTTCGTCGCTCAATCACTCGCCACTCCTGCGGTTGTGGCCAATATCCCGAACCCGCACATCACCGTCATGCATGTTGGAAACACGTTCACCGTCCAGAGCAAGGCACTTGCTGCATTCGTCTGGCTCGAACACCCTGCTGGTGTCTCGGGTTATTTCTCTGACAATGGATTCTGGATGCTGCCCGGCCAAAGAACCGTCATTTTTACCGTTCAGAACGATACAACTTCCGGGAAATGGGCTAGTGGGGTACATGTCAGCAGCCTCTGGACGTTGACAACTTCAACTTAGAGCATACTTGTAAAATTTTGGCGATATCCCCATGTTTTTCCGTGACCATATCGCCCAACCACCCTAACAACGAGACATCCAATGTTTAAGTGTGTCCTGGCGCTGCAAGGCTTTAACATGGGAGTTGGGTAAAGACCAGGCTCAGTGTCTACACAATAAAGTCCCGGATATTGACGTTGTGAAGGCTCGATAACTTGGGTTTTGGGTCTTTGTAAGAATCGGCGGTGAGAGGGTGAGAGCCAGCATAAACAAGCGCCAACAACTTGTTCTACACCGCTCGGCATTTGTAATTCGTTTTTAGTTTCAAGTTTTTACCTCCGCGTCAAGTAAGTACTACTTTTGGACTGAAAATCCAGCGGCCAGCGAGATATATTGATATCTTGATAGACAATTGATAAACCAGGCCGACTGGGCAGCATGAAGCTGCTCACTTATCGTCTGGCATGAGCTTTCCGTTTGGCAGCGTCAAATAATATGTCAATTGCTTCGGAAGTGTGGGTGCATGCTGTACAATTGTCAATAAACTGGGATCTCACAACTTCTTTGACTCCTCAGTGGACAGTTGGAGCTAAACAGCCGCGTTTGGAAAAGAAAGAAAAACAATACATAGTGTACAGCTAAATATCTTTCGAAGCTCTTCAAGTTGAACGTTGGGCTGGCCTCCATGAAATATTTGAACAGCCAAAGTAACTGGAATCAAGGATGGCCCAAGACCAGATCTCGGAAACGATATTCGGTGCGGCGGTCAAAATCTCCGCAATCAATCATGACTCGATGGCATGGAACAGTTGTCGACTTTTCGCCGATTTCGCACGGCCCAATCCGGCGATATCTCACGCTCGCGCGCCAAGGATGCCGTTTAGACTCGAGAAGCCAGGAACATGCCGTATATGATGACATACGACACAAGCTAAGTCAGTCTCAAGAAATTTGTGCAAGTAGAGCTGCAGGAGTGAGTGCGCGTGATTGATACACCATTGTGAACAAGCAAGAGAAGCCACTGCAGAGGGAATAAGTGCAAACAACAATTTATTGGGCTATTTAGTACAAAAATTATCTATGTTATATGCGGCTGTAGATAGTGTGGCTGTTAATGTAATAGACATTAGTGGGAGAAGTGGGGCATACAAGCAAGGAGACAGGAAGAAGCAGGAGCCGGAAGTTGAGAGTAGAAGGAGATGAGAGGAGGAGGGAGGAGGGAGGGAGGGAGGAAGGGGAGAGCCTTTGATCAGTTATTAACATACCAGAGAGCAAGTAGGGAGATATACCAGTGAAGGGGATGGAGGAGCTGACGTAGATAAGTAGCACAAAGTATTTGTTCAGCATTGAACAGTTAGAAGTGGGATGAGACGCACCTGACACTACCATAGCTGCAGGGCCCAGCACTGACCAAAACAAGGCAACTAACGGGTGGAAAATTCTGGAAAGTGTTCCAGGAGAAGCAGCACCGGCATGGATAATAAATGTGTAGCGCAGAAGGGCCCATCTGGTGCGCAACACGTAGAGGACACCGAACCCAGGAGATGCGTGGTGGGGAGAGAGAAAGGGAGGCACGAGAAGGTAATGAGAGGGCAACGGCAACCAATAGAATCATTAGTGCGGGAAGCTGTGGATGTTTTAGAAGCAACCCATATTGGGACTTACAAAATCGGCGAAAAGTCAAAGATTGCATGGAACGATATATTCAGTTTTCGTAAGCCGCACCGAGAGCGACGATCCTCAGCCACACTAGGCGGTACCGGGGAGAGGCTTCGGTTCCGATATCCTCTGACTAATTCCAACAGTGTGACATGTCATTAAAACGTCGCGAAATGCACGGTTTACTCCAACAAATTTCCCAGAAACAAACCCACCACTACCATTCAACTACCGTCGACCTTTTGAAGTCGAGCGTTGATTATATCACCTGTATATGAAATCGTAAGTGATAGACCAATTCACCTCATGATCCTCGCCTCACGCTTACCGGGAAATACTCAGTGAAGAAACACTTCAAGATGCCTCTGAGAACCAGATCGAGTCCAACTGGGACCATGTCACCGACAAGTCAATTATGCGTCTGATGATATCTGATATCATAATTAACCACTTTCTCGTAGCTTCGATAACATGGAACTGAAACCTGAGCTACTTCGAGGTGTATATGCCTACGGGTGAGGCATCTCGTTGACCTGTCACTGAATCCAAGCACTACTAACGCTCATGATATTAGTTTTGAACGACCTTCTGCTATCCAGCAGCGTGCTATCGTGCCCGTCGTCAAGGGTCACGACGTAATTGCCCAGGCTCAGTCTGGTACCGGAAAAACCGCCACTTTCTCCATCTCCATTCTCCAGCAAATGGACCTCTCCATCAAGGAGACTCAGGCACTCATCCTAGCACCCACCCGCGAGCTCGCTCAACAAATCCAGAAGGTCGTCATCGCCCTCGGAGACTATTTGAACATTGAATGCCACGCCTGTGTCGGTGGAACCAACGTCCGCGAAGACATGGCCAAGCTTCAGGGAGGTGCTCAGGTCGTTGTCGGCACTCCCGGTCGTGTATTCGACATGATCAAACGCCGTGTCCTCAAGACCGACGGTATCAAGATTTTTTGTCTCGATGAGGCGGATGAGATGCTATCCCGCGGGTTTACGGACCAGATATACGAGATCTTCCAGCTCCTGCCTCAGGATACACAAGTGGTTCTGCTCTCTGCCACCATGCCTGCCGACGTGCTAGAGGTGACGAAGAAATTCATGAGAGACCCTGTCCGGATTCTCGTCAAGAAGGATGAGCTGACCCTTGAGGGCATCAAACAGTTCTACATTGCCGTCGAGAAAGAGGAGTGGAAGCTGGATACGCTGTGCGATCTTTACGAGACTGTCACCATCACCCAAGCCGTCATCTTCTGCAACACCAGGCGAAAGGTCGACTGGTTAACGGAGAAGATGCGTTCTCGTGAATTCACTGTTTCTTCCATGGTGAGATAATTCGGCATATGCGACCGGAAAACTGATTCTAATTTGCCATAGCACGGGGACATGGAGCAGAAGCAACGTGAAGTACTCATGAAGGAGTTCCGCTCAGGATCCTCCCGTGTGCTCATCACCACAGATCTGCTCGCGCGTGGTATTGACGTGCAGCAGGTTTCGCTCGTCATCAACTATGATCTGCCCACCAACAGGGAGAACTACATCCATCGCATCGGCCGGGGAGGCCGATTCGGACGCAAGGGTGTGGCTATCAACTTTGTTACTGCTGACGATGTTCGCATGCTCCGCGACATTGAGCGTAGGTGTTCATATTTTCCCGTCACGTAGGAGGACTGTTCATTGCCTATTCTCTCGCAGAGTTCTACAACACACAGATTGATGAGATGCCTTTGAACGTCGCTGACCTTATTTGAGCGCTCCACAGTGACTCGTGCTACATCGTTCTATGTCGCCTCCGATGCCTCTGTTTTTAGTATGCATTGTCAATTTGCTCTTAATTTGATTTCATTGTGCATCGTCTTCGTCTGTCTCGGCTTAGCTTGTGAATTGAGCACATGTCACTCCTATATATCTGTGTGCCGACGAGACGGTCTTAGCTCCATGATCGAGTTGTTAGCCATGCCGTAGTGGAGGCGAAGATGGATGTGAGGGTGCGAGGCCTAGGGTGATCCACATATCGTCCAAAGGTCAGAGGTCAGTCGTGAGTTTGACGCTGATAAAGGCGCATAAAAACGACTGTAATGGAGCTTAGTACTGAGGCACACTGTAAGTCAGTAATCTATCCACGGACCACAGCCACCTGCAGCTTCGGGGTCTTCCCATTTTGCCTCTGCATGTATAATGATAAGGCAAGATTGGGCAAGAAGGACTCAGTGTCTTCGTTATTTCCGGAATGACCAAGTCAAGCCCACAGACCTGCAGAAACGCAACAATCGCCGAAGCGGGTGTGAAATCAAATGATTCTAATTAACAAGAAAGCAGGAAACAGCAGGGACTGCGCCACTATAACGGAATCCACAGCCCTGTTAAGGTACATTTCGACAGGCGGTCTATGCGATACAGATCGTAGAAGCAAGCGACGACGGATCCAGTGAGCAATGGGTAGGTAGGAGAACAGCGGACTTCGTATACACGGAAGAGATGCGGGAAGATAAGCAGTATATGGATGGATGCGAGCAGACGGTAGATGCGAGGCTAGATGCATGCAAGAAAGATGGATGGAGGCGATGGTAGATGCATGCGAAATCGATGAGAGCTGTATATAGAGACGCAATGAAAATGAGAATGGAAATGAAAATGGAGGAGACGGAAAGAAAGAAAGAAAAAGAAAATCACGGCAGGTCGAAGGTGACCCGGCCCTTCGCCTCCTCGAACGAGTTTTGGTGCGGCGACGCGGGCGCGGACGCGTCCTGCAGGATCGACACCCGCGGCGTGCTCGTCCCGCTCCGGCTCGGCGTGCCCTCCCCGCTGTCCCCGCCGTCCGCCCAGCGCACCGAGCGCGCGGGCGACGCCTCGCGCCGCGGGTCCGCCCGCAGCCCGTCCAGCCGGCTCCGCAGGCTCCCCGCATCCGCACCGCGCCCGCGCCGCGTGTCGTCCACATCTTCCTCGAACACCGCGTCGTCCGCGCCCGCGCCCGCGCGCTGCGCGTGCTGCTTCGCGAGGTGCGCGCGCCCGAAGAGGCCCTTGCGCATCGAGTTCCGCCGGCGCCCCGGCTTCGCGCCGACGGGCTTCGACGGCGCGGGCTTCACGCGCGGGCTGCGGCTGCGCGTGCGCGGCTCGGCGTCCTGCGCGGGCTCGCCGTCCGACGCCCACCCCTCGTCTTCGTCCTGGTCTTCGTCGTGGCGCGGGGACAGCGCGCGCCGCGCGCCCTCGGCGACTTCGTGTCCCGCGTGCTCGAGCTCGTGCAGGTGCGCGTCGAGGCGCTCGCGCACGTGCGCCTGCGTCCCGCTGAATGTCTGTGCGATTTCGTCCGCCTCGCCCGCTGCGTAAGCATTCCGGATGACCTCGACCTCGACCTGGCGATTTGGGTTAGCATGCAGTTACGGGGTGAGAGTAGCATGGAAAGAAGGAAAGGCAAAGGCATAGCGGCCAAAACCAACAGCAAGCAGAGAACGGTTGGGCGACACCGCAAAGCAACACCGCACACCACCGCGGAAAGCACAACAGAAAAACGCTCACCTCCTCCCCAGGCCCCGCCCTGCGCTCCACAATCTTATGCGGCCCCTCGCGCCACTCCTGCTCGCCCCCCTCCCCATCCGGCGCGTTCTCCTCCTTCCCCCCTCCCTCCTTCCCCCCCTCTCCCTCCTTGCCCCCATCCCCCTCGCCCTCCATGCGCGTCTCCTCGCTGCTCCCCTCCCCCCGCTCTTGCAGCTTCTCATCCCCAGGCAGCTCCCCCCGCTCCGCCGTCCCCACATCGCGATTGATCACAATATCCTCCGGCCTATCCACCCTCGCCACGCCCCCCATCCAGTCCGGCACCCCCCCTCCCCCCCCTGCGCTATTGGCCGTGGCGTGCCGCGACCACGTGCGGCTGACGCTGTGCACGCGGCGCCCGAGGGAGAAGGACGGGATGGAGAGCCCGTGCGTGACGATGGAGCAGAGGACCATGAACGCGACGATCGGCTGGATCGTGGCTGCGAGCAGCTCGGTCTGGCCGTTTGGCGGGGAGGAGGGGACGGGGAGTTTTTGGGCGGCGAGGGTTGATATGAATACGCCGCCTGTCATCCAGTTAGCTTTTGCTTGCAAGAGGAAAGAGGGGGGAGGGGGGAAAGGGAAGGGGGAAAGGGGAAGGGAAGGGAAGGGGAAAGGGAAGAGAGACGCACCGACGCCAATCGGCCCAAAGTGCCCCGAGAACACGGCCTCGCGGAACGTCTTGATGTCCGGGATCCAGCGGTACAGCGCGAGCACGGCCGGCAGGCGGCGGAACAGCAGCACCAGCAGCGCGATCACCACCAGCCGCCACGGCGTCAGCGTCAAACTCGCATCGCTAAACGCGCTAAACGGCATCCACGCGCCCACATATATAAACGCCGCTATATTAAACAACAAATCAATGACCGACGAGAACACGGCCTCCTCGGTCTGGCGGTTGAAGAACCCGTCCCACGCGAAGGCCGTCCCGCACGCGAAGGCGGCGAGGAGGTCGTCGGAGCCGAGCAGGGTGGTGAGCCCGATGGTGAGCACCGCGAGCGAGATGTACTGCGCGACGTAGGACTGGCGGTCGATGAGGTTGTGCGCCTCGCAGAACTTCATGAGGTGCCGGAAGGCGAAGCCGATGCAGGCGCCGATGACGACGCCGAGGATGACCTGGTCTGCGGGCGAGGGGTGTCAGTATCGCGCGGAAAGAATGGGAGGGGGAGGAAGTGGGTAGGGGTAGGAGGAGAAAAGGTGGTAGGGGTAGGAGGAGAAAGGGGGAGAAGGGAGGGGACGCACAGAGCCAGAGCAGCAGCAGCCAGTCGCGCACCGCCGCGCCCGCGTCGCCGTCGAGGATGAGGTACAGCGCGATATACAAAAACGGAAACGCAGCCCCATCATTGCACCCGCTCTCCGCCGCCAACAAGTGTCTAATATGCGCCGGCACATGCTTGTCCGCGTACTTGCCCCCCACGACCGCCGCCGCCAATATCGGGTCCGTCGGCGTCAAACACGCCGCCACCGCCAGCGCGCTCAAAAAATTCAAGCCGGGGACGAGCGCGAAGATGAGCCCGGCGGAGACGAACCAGCCCCAGGTCATGACGGGCACGAGCAGGAACGCGAGCGAGCGCCAGTGGCGCGCCATGTACGCCTTGGGGAGCTCGACGCCGATCGCGAAGACGCCGATCGCGAGCACGACGCGCGTCACCTCGAGCGTGATCGTGTCGACTGTCCCGGGGGCGGCGCCGCCCCACTTGCGCGGGTCGAAGATGTCCGCGCCGTACGGGCCTGCGGGTCAGTGTGTCAGCGGCTAACTGGGGAATGGGGGAGGGGAGGGGGGGCGCACCGATGATGACGCCGAAGAGGAAGGCCCAGCAGGCCTCGCCGATGTACAGCTGCGGTGCGCGGGTCAGCACGCGGCTGGGCTAAGGATTTGGGGACAGACGCACCTTCTCACGCAGGAACAGGGAGAACATCCCGAACTGGGCGGGGGTCAGCCTCGCTCGCGTCACATGGGGGGTGGGGAAGGGGAAGAGGGGGACGCACTAGCACGACGAAGCCGCCGAGAGAGGCATAGAAGATGTGCGGAATGGTCACTTCGAACTAGAAGGCGTTAGCTAGCCTTCTCGCCAAGGAATGCGTGCAGATATGTGGACGCACTGGGTAGAAGCCCATGACGTCCTCGTTATTGGTGTGTGGTCGTGGCTGGCGTGAGGGTCGTGAGCCTAGCGGCAGAAAATAAAGAAACGAAACGGTCGTGAAACGGGAGACGAAGCAGCGTCGAGATGAGGGCTGCGATAATGAGCGGAGTCCCTGCCAAGTAGTCAGGGTTCCAGCCAAACTTTCTTCGGCAGCCCGGCCGCCAATCTTAGATCCCACCGCAACCGAAATCCTTGGGACCAAGCTGGACCTGCAGTGCGTGCCTCGAGCTCTTTTAATATCCAGTGATTCTGCGCATCGGGTTGCCTTTTATCGCGCCTGGCGCACTCCACGTTCCGCCACGTCGCTGCGCTGCGTGCTTGTAATATTTACAATATTATGAGGGGCTGGCGGCGCGCTTACGTGTGCGGATCATTCCCCGCACGTCTCGCGATGACGTACGGGGCCGCTCCGCCAGCCAGCCTCCACTGCCCAGCTTCTCAAACTCCTTATCACACCCATCGTAGCTGGCACAGAGAAACGGAGCTCGCTGGGCGTGCTGGGCTGCAGCTTGGGTTCGCTATCGCAATCGCACCATGGCAGGCATGGATAGCCTCGTGTCGAGGCATATCTATCTTATGTGACAGCTCTGGACCGTCCGAAGGTCCGACAGGGGATAGCTGGTCCGAACGTCCGATGGGACCCCGGACGCGGCTTCTGTCTCCTGTTCTCCTCGGCATTCTCATCCTCGGAAAATTGTCTGCGGCATCCAGCACTCGTGTACGATGCTCGAGCATCGACGTTCTACGACAGAGGCTTCGGGCGACTAACAGCAAGAGGGGCACACCACGGCCGCTCGATGCATATACGCACGCCGACGTGCCACGTTCGTCAATCTCGCATCCGCCTGGAGCGGTGGGCGAGATGTGGGCTTGCATCGCACTGAATCGCCTGTGCTATTTATGGCTTGGGTGGATGCCCACCACCTGAATCACTGCTTCTGGGCCCCAGATTCGTCCCTCGCACACTTTCAAGCCGCGGACCTGCCCCACTCGTAGCTCTGACTCTCATCACGCGCGCAGGCGCCGAGCTGACTGCCGTGGCTCTGCTCTCGGTCGCGGTTCTGGTGTACCTGCCCCAGAGCCCCACGGGGTCCAAGAACGCGTTCTCGCCCGCCCATATCAGAAGGCGCAGATGGCGCACAGACTGGCCTCGAGCCCCAGCGCCGCGCGGCAAGATAAGCCTGCGATATCGCCGGAGCGTGTTGATTAGCAGGCTGCTATTTACTCTGCCCGCGCAAGCGCTGGACAATACTGTGAATCCACGTCTGTGGGCTCAGCGCTGTGGGCCTGCACCCGAGCTCACCCGTGCCAATTTTCATGGGCCTTTTGCGGCGAATGGCGACGCCCACGATAGCAGCAGCGCCGCAGTGGCACGAAGGATGCACGTGCCCGATAGATATACCCCATTGCTCTTCCAGCGCCTCAGGCTCCATGTGCGCGATTGTATCGGTCGAGAAGACGTTCTCGCCCCGCCTTGCACGGCACGGATGCGCAGAGCGGGCCGCGCGATAGAATCAGGAGGGGCTATCAGCCCACGCTCTGCTTGTCCTCTCAATCGCCGGCTCTGGGCAAGATGTGCGCACGATTTCCTCTGGTTCTCGCATGCCATCGCAGCCGCCAAGCAGGTGTTCTCGCCGAGCATCCTCTGGAGACCAGTTGTCCAGGTGGCGGTTGGTCACAAGTAACGCAGGCGCGAGCTTCGCCGGCACTGAGGGGTGCTCTGGACCAAGCGCTCTCGTGCGCGTGATGTCGTCTGGGTCTTCTACAACTAAGATCGAGCCTCTAAGCCGGCCGGCAGGCAGTGATAAGTAAACTCTGATAAATCAGCCTGCGATATCATCGGTGCGTATTGTGATTAGGAGATTGTTCTTTACTCTGGCCGCGCAGAATAGTGCTGCGAACCAACACCGATGAGCCTCGTGTGGCTCTACCACCGCTCTAGCGGAGGCGAAGTTGATGATTAATCGGCGCATATCAGGCAATAATTCACACAAGCTTGAGCAGAATACCACTCTGGGAGACCGAGCTCTGGAATTGCTCTGACTGAGATGCCTAGATGGTGGATAATCACAAGTAACGCGGGCTCGAGCTGAACACTCCAGTCTCAAGTTCACATGCACAGGGATGGGAAGCTCCAGCAGCGAGTGGCCGGGGTCCTCGCCGAGTCGCGGGGTTGAATTGGCACCAACACGTGCCCGTGCCACATCCGGTATCTCCGGGCACGCCCACCCAGCCCAGATCTGCGCTCAGCGCCAGATGCAGGATGGCCAGCGGTGCCTAGCGATCGCCCAGCAAGCCGCACGATCACGATGATCTGGATCTGAATATCAATGCGCTCCCGTCTAGCATGCGCGTATATATATATGGGTTCGCCTCTGCAAATCCTCCATCTTGGTCGCGCAATTGCAACGTGCATCAACGCTCCCGCGCACGTCAGATATAATATGAATTTGTTCCCAGAGTGCAGCGTGTCCCTGCTGACGAGCCTCTGCCCACGCTAGCGCTCCCGCGTCCACGACTGCGCGCACACAGTGCGGCCTGCACAGCGGGCTCTGATGTCTAGCGGACCAGCCATTATCGCAGCAGCCATTTCCAAGCCATTTCCGCTGGACGCGGGCACATGACCACCAATCAATTGCGCCAACCCCGCGCCAAGGGCCATGGCCAAGGTCCGTGCGCTTGATGCAGATAAGCAGGGATCCGCTCTTCGCTGCTATGTTTCGGGATTGTGTCGGACGCCGTGGATCGTCGTCGTGGATCTTCTGCACGGACGCTGCGCAGATCGCGGTGCCACCAGCCTCTTCGCGCACGTTTGCTCGCTGACTGGCGCAGCCGATAACCGAGAGCACTTGGCGGTATGTGCTGAACCGTTCTTGCTGCTGTTCATCCCATGAGCTCAGGGGACGCGAATAACCCATCCATTTACTGCGCGTTTATGTAAACGCCTGCAGGCCCGCCATGTTGATATTGACCTGTCAGCCCTGGCACGACAATGAGATCACAGCGCCGTACACGCCAATCACTCCCAGGATGGCAAGCGGCGCGGTCTTGTGACCACTAACTGCACGCCCCGAGGTGGACGAGATGTTGACCCGGCAGACAATGCATTCGCATTCGGACCAGCGGAAAGATAACAATGTGCAGCGACTGGCGTGTTTTACACAATCTTGACACATCGCTGCTCTGTCTCACTTCGACAGCGCGAGAGGGTTGACGCAAATGAGATCAGCAGTGAATTCTAGCCACATCGCAGTCGAGTGCTCCGTTTTACTGAGACGGCGCATACAGTCTTCTGCACGCTCTGCCTAAGACGCCCCAGCGGCCAAGGATAAAAGCCACCCATATCCGTATTTCCGGTCAACAAGAACGGCCCCGTATTTTTCTGCGTCCCGGCGACTACGCTGCTCGCAGCAATCACCATGGTTAGGCAATTAATGGCAGCGAGAGCTCAGTTCGACCAAAAGCGCAGTAGCCAATCAAGAGCCACGAAAATACCATACGCCTCTCACCGCGGCGGTTCAAGTACAGCACCGCTGCGCGGTCTGTGTCTTTCAGCCGCTTTGGCCATATCCTCTCCTTGCGCCCGCTTGCAGCAGCACAGTAAAGACGCCCAGTTCCAAGTTGCGCGAGTACATTTAAGAGGCGAGGCCCAGAATGCATGGGTGCCAGAGATTGGTGCGATTGCCGGGACCGGGTAGCCCTGAGTGCTTAGACCGCTGTCTGAAGGTTCTGCCTGAGGAGCTGCGGCGTCCTCTGCCGGGGAGGCAGAGCTGCGCTTGAGGAAGTGGCCGTACGTAGCGTTATCGAGTCGCTGGGCTGCCTCTATAGCCTGCGCCGTCTCTGCTTTGGCGTGCGCCCACCGCGCTGCCGCGCGCACTCTCGCTTCTCTGTACACTCTAAGATGCGCCGTCAGCATGCAATGGGACAATTTGCGCCGTGATAATGGCGGACGAACGTCTCTATGAATTTCACCTCTGCGATGAGGTCCTGAGGGTCCTCCAGTGTCGACACAGCGGCAAGATCGTAAGACACGACCGCAATAGGGGGTGGCACGGGCTTCGAGGCATCGTCGTCGTCCAGAGAGTCCACGGAGACTGATGAGTGGGTCGAGCCGTATGCAGTGCTCTTCATCTCGCAAGTTGATATGGAAAGGACACTTCCATGGGATCCAGGCCCCGGGGCTGAAGAGACCTCTTGCAGCGCTCGCATCTGCTCTGCCCTGCGTCTGTGGTCCTGGTTGACAGCAGCGATGTGCTTGCCCCAAGTCTCGTTCGGCAGGTTAACAGGCTCGGGATACTGGCCCAATTTGCGCTCAACGCGGATGGTAACCTGATCGAAAGACGCATGGTAGCAATTTGTCCAGCCGACAGGGAGGGGGGCACTGAGCACGAGCGGCTCGCGAGATGGATGGTCTGTGTTTGGGAAAACGGGGATGCACATATCTTCGTCAATAAACTCTCCTGGTGATGCCTTGTGTCGACCAGATCGGAGCAGACGGATATGGTAGCTTGTGTGCTCTGTATCGGGATGACCCCCAAACTAGAGGCGTTTAGCTCATTTTCTCTGACTGAGTGCAGATGGAAATACATACAGAAGCAGTATAGCCTACATAAACTTTGCTGACAGCATCGCGAGCTGCCGCGGTAGCTTCGTCGTCGTCCAAGACCTCGACGCTCTTGACTGGGTCAAGTTTGATAGTCACATACGAGGCGAGCAGAGGAAAATGTTTCCAATCCTTCTCTTCATCTACATTAGTTCCCGTCTCTGGGAGCGACATGCACCGGGAGTGGAGGCGAATGAAGCAGGTATTTGAATGGCTGTGGCAAGCGTTGGGAGACGAGCGCTGGGCAGAAGTTTTCAATGGCTTTGAGTTGGCACGTGACTACTAATTGCAATATGCCGATTTGGACAAGATTTGGAGGGTCTCTGAGGGTCTTCATCTTGTGCATGTGTCTGGCCTATGTCAGCTACTTCACAAGGTGTCGTTTGTTGGTACTAAATGTCATGCATGCATGCGCCATTGGCGAGCCAGCACTGATTGGGGTGTTTAGACCACACACTTGAGATTGAAACGCGAGTCGATTACAAGCGTATGAATGACCGCGGTCATATAAGGGCCACATTGATCTCAAGTACAGTCCACCGTGTCCAGGAACATCAACAACAATGTGCCAAATTCCCTTTCGTAGCGACACGCAATGTGGAACCTCTGGTCATGCGACACCCCGACGAAATGCTGACCCTGCGGAGAAATGCACTTGACTAAATTGTCAACAATAAATAGATAACTAGTTACATTGATTCTCCTTGGCTATGTTTATACACATTTCTGACGCGCCCACTTCTTATCTTCCCCACTAGGGCATCAGTACCCGCCGCGCGGAGCCCATTTGGGGTTGTCGCTGGTAACACCGCCTACACCGCCCTCCACCACACCATCGACCGTCAGCGCGAGCGTCGGCGCAATGGTCACGTTCGCCTCCATCGCCCACAGCGCGACTGCCACCGTGCTAGCGCAAAACGTCAGCCTCAGTCATCTGATGCGCAGAATATGGAAGGAGGGGGGAATGTATGTACGCACTTAGTGCCCGTGTAGTCGAGAATGCCCTGATGCACAGGGAACTTCGCTTGTGGACTGAGATATCGTGTTGTGAGTACAGCTCGCACCGTGCTACCCCGCATACACGACTCACCCGAGATTGCCGACGCGTTTCCCCATCATCCATCCGTTCACGAACAGATACGCGCGGTAGGGCGTCCCCGGCGTTCCAACGTTATCGTCGAAGGTGAAGCTTAGGAACGCATCCTGGTAGCTCGGCAGGTCCAGCGTGAACGTCGTCACGAAGAAGCCGACACCTGCTGCTGAGCCAGGCAGTCCCTCAGACAAGTCACGTTTCACCCAGGAAGACGTATCAAAGCCCGGCAGGTGCCACCCAAGGCGCTCGCCGTAGAGACCGCCCTCGTTCATCACACCGCGAACTTTGTCCGGGTAGCTGGGAGATCGTCAGGTGGATGCGTGAAGATGGACTGGAATGACGCACTTGAGGTATCCCCCGAGTTTGCCCTGAACTTTCCACTCAGAGAAGTTCCCGGTGTCGAGTTTGAAACCGCGTACTCCACGGGGTGATTTTGAGGCATCAGGGTCAGCTGTGGTGCAGTTAGCAGGCACAGTGCTCCTTTTTCGAATCAGTACTTACGGCCAAGCGTTTCGTTCAGGCCCATGTTGTCCTAAAAGAAAAATGGAGTGTCAAACGCGGCACTTCGAATTGAGTACATAAGACATACCTGGAGGATGGTAATCACATTGTCCTTTCCAGCGATCAGCGATCCCGCGGGGAAGTGGAAAATGTCGTCCGTCTCTTCAATGGTATTGGCATTGTTTGTGGAACTGTTGGGACAGATCAGACGCAAATCTAAAGAGTTGATCAGAGCCCACTCACTTTCCATATGACGTGTTTAAGAACACATCGTTCACCCAGACGCTCGCAGCGAATGCTGTGCAAAGACTTAACAGTACGTCAGATGTAACCAGAAAGGCACATACCTTCCCCGCCATTGATCGATAGATTCAGTGTTTTCTCTGCACCAGTGGCATTGAAATGTCCCCTCCAAAGCACATGGTTCTCGCAGCTGCAATGGTCTGGTTGGCCGTTTGGCTTTCAGCAAAGGAGTAGACGACTTACAAGCCATAATCACATCCATACAGAATGCGGCCATCGCCGTAGTATGGCTTGAATGGGATGTTCGTCGTCGTGTGGTTCGCTACAGTCCACTTTGCATCTGAGTAGTTGCTCAAGATCTCCGGCAAGCTGTTGCTGTACTTCCAACCAGTGAGGATGGGCACTTTGGCAACCACCGTTGATGACTTCGTGCTAGCCTCGCCGATGAACACGGCGCTGTTGGAAAGTGATGCATCCGCCTCGACGCGTTGCCCGTTCCACGTGATAGTCTTGACTGTCGGGGGCGCGACAACAAACAAGCGCACGCTTGTCTCGAGGTCACCCACCAGCTTCAACGTTGACCCTGAGAGGCTGGCACTGCGCACGAGGTACGGCCCACCCACGAGGATAGACGAGTTTGTGCCAATCGACCAGTAGTTCGCGAACGCGGTGCCAGAGGCGGCAGGCAAGACGGGGTTCCACCAAGTGCCGGCGGTGTCGGAGTCAGCATACAGGATGAGCTGGGTGGACGAGTCGTAGATCGTCACGAAGCCCTCGATGCCAGAAAGGAAGGAGACTATTGTCTGCTTAGAGGTGGAGTTTGAGGTCGTGAACGTAACGTCTGCGGATGTGGCCTTAACACTCGGAGTGCCAGTAAGCGTAAGGGATGCTTCGTGAGCCTGGTTGCTGTCGCCGTAAAGGAAGAGAACATCACGGGCCCCGATCTTGCCAGCAAACAAGACCTGCGCAGTGGAATACAGCACCGAGGAGTTGCCGAATGCGTAGTCGGTGACCAAAACTTTCGCCTCACGCCCGCCGAGCGTGATGGAGGGGACGACCTGGGGCACCTCGATGTTACCTGCCGAAGTGCTCACGGTGGCTTTGAAGTCGATAGTCGAGCTAGAAATGAGATTCGTCAGCATGACAGCGCATGAACGAGGAAACTTGGCACTTACGTCGAAGTCGCATCGTTCTGTCTGGCCACTAAAAACCCGGCTGCCTGATCCGGATTCTTCAGCCAAACCGCAAACACTGCCGAGTTGTTCGTGAGCCCGGAGTTGGTGCTAGAGTCTGAGACATAGTCCGTCTTGTAGAACGCAGGCGAGGAGCGCAGGAAGAGCGCCTGGCGCTTGAGCTCGGCATACTTGGTCGTAGAAAGGTTTCGGTTCTCGGAAATGGCAGAGCCATAGTCATATGATGCTGTGTAAAACGGTGAGTCTTTGTGGCTGGAGCTGCAGCCAAATAGCACGCACTGTATACACCTGGGAATGGAATACCTCCCCACGAGGTCCCACTGATATCGTAAAACATACATCGTTAGCAACAAGTAGCAGCACAGCAGTAGAAGGTGGACAATTCGCACCCATAAACCATGTAGAAATTGATCATCTTGGCGTTACTCGCCCAAAGCTGACGGTAGAACACGTTTTCGAAAGATGCACCTGTGAGCTCCTCGCAGGCTGCGTACCCCGGTGCGGTCGGACCCCAAGCGTCGAAGGAGCCGCCTTGGAACTATCAAGCAAAGAGTCAGCAAAGATGTTGCGAGTAAATAGAAGGACGGATGAAATGGGAGAAAGAAGTAGACCAACGAAGATGCATGGTGCATGAATTGGAGGCGGAGGGAGGGGAGAGAAAACGCACCTCGGGAATATACAATGGTTGGCTTGGGTTCGCGCTCTCGTGATAAGTATGGTAGCTTGTCGTCACAGGATTCCACTTCTGCGGGTTGGAGCAATCGAACAGCTGCGGGTAGGAGTCCAGACCGTAGATATCCACCGCGCCCGTACCATTCACGAAGTTTT
>JACXVL010000123.1:144460-166684 GCA_014898675.1 Athelia sp. TMB | reverse complement strand
CGGTTCGGGGATGGGTAATATGCTTAGTCGTCAGGCATCCGTGGACCATGATTGCAGCATCACTTCTTGAATTTCGTTCTGATCGAGAGATCCTTGAGCTTGGTTTGACAATCACGAGACAATGCCACCTTCACCAAGCTCACCGAACGCAATCTGCCGTCTGCTGAATAATATTGCACCATTAGTCTGTCGATAGATAGTAAGCAGGGAATACATAGCTGGTATTGACGAATAAGGCGTGCTGCTGAAGTGCAAGCTGAGAACCTGAATATGACAGCCGCTGTGAGCTTACTGAAATAACAAATTGCCATCAAGTAATGCTGGACACCCACTCGCGGTTTGAGGCGAAAAAAACCGTGAGCATTGGGCAGCGACCGGCTCCCGCAGCGACTCAGCGAAAGCGCGCGCGACAATAATGCGGCTGATTCATCGTATCATGCTCTCCGTATTTGCTTTTGGAGCGAGTAGGGAATACTTTGGGTTTCTCGAATCATGAGCCAGAATCCAATATCGTTTCTCAAATATAGACGCGACTATCAGATCTAGTGTCCAGGTTAGTCAAAAGTATGTATCAAATGTTAATTTAAACTTACAAACATGAGAGACGATAATCGATATATGTCAGCGGATAGATAGATAGAGCGCACTCAGTTGTTCAAGTTAATCATCAATCAGACACCTGGCCACAATTTTGAGGGCACACTGGACTTTGTGCTGGTAGAGAGACTTCATGTGTGCCTTAGGTGACAGCTGCCACTGCAGAAGTACATCATCCTCAGGTAGGGCGCTGGGGTAGATGGAAGTGCTCATGCCGGAATATATGCGCATTTGCCGCCGCAGGTGCGCTGGGCGCATAACGGGCGGATAATGGACGGACAACGGACGGCCTTTCTGCTCGCTTTCTGCTCGCTATATAGGGTTACTGAGTCCCACTCGAGTAGAATGTTGCCTTCAAGAGAACACGCGCCAGGCTCGGTGTCTGAGTACACGAGTCGAAGCGTAATCAGCGAACAGCTTCCAACTCAGACACGGAGGAAAAGAACGTCCGTGGCATCGCGTGTATCTAATCAGCAGATCCGAGCGTCCATACGAGCGTCAGAATTAGGCATAGAAAGTTCTGCGTTTCCCGAATAATCCAAGGTCTGGCAATGCACTGTCGAGAGCGACATGCGCGTGGGAGCAAGGGTCTATCGCCTGCTGACTATGTTAGCTTATTCAACGATAATCACATTCTAAACCCACCCTACAACCAAGCGGGCTTCGGTAGACAAAGGCGATACGTGCCAGCACACGCAGCGCATTCAGTTGCTTCCAAGTGCCCGTGCTCTTTACCAGCAAACGACACAGGTCTTGAGCTCCGTCTCCAAGATTCCCGAGATATTTGCGCAGATCCTTCTGGTGTAGCTGATCAATTGTCATATAAAAGGGAAACGTAGCTGAAAAATGTTTGGTGGTTGTGGTGGTTCAAGTTAAAGTTTATATAGTGGCTGTGCCCCGGACGCCATCTTCTTGACCAGTGGCCACTCAGATAAAACCATCGGCGAAACTCCCGTGGCCCAATATGTGTTGAATCTCATCGCGGAGAAATCACTTGTTCCATCTCCCTAGCTTGTCCGGATCCTGAGTCGTTACATTTTGATCTCAGCCAAAAAATCCAGTGTTGTATCTGCCGTGCCAAATTGTGGTTCCGACCGGCCAGCGACTTTTATTCTTGCCACTCCGCTTGGTCTAACGACTACCTGGAATGACGAGGACTTTATTGGGATTAGCTCTGGTATGCCCTGACCTCGTCGTTCTGCTGGTATCATCAATGCTTCGAATCATGTACCTTCAACGTCATCGCGGCTTGCTTCGCTATACGAATTGGTGGTTATTTTAGCGAGTGCTTTCTGCAGATCGGCGAATCTGTACACTGGTGTCGTATCGCATACATTATGACTTGAAAAGGGTGATCATCAAATGCAAATCTATCAGCGTATCGTCAGTCTCGCCCGGCCTTATCACGTCGACTTTATCACGTACTCAATGCGATCATCATGATGACATATTTCCATCGCGGAGAAAACCTGGTACTTCTTAGCCGCCACTGCAAGATCTGCCAGCAAGTTGAAATCGAGAATTTTCGGGACCGAATGCCAGCATTGGCACATGTATTGAAAGAGATGCTCCAAAGTCGCTCCGTTCTCGGTGGGTGGGGGATACCACTTTCCGTTCAGCCGGCATGATTGGCCCCTCAGGCGGTGAGAAGCTCTCGAGAGCCTGGAGCGCGTTCTGGATTTGTACTAAGCACTTTGAAGAGCACTCCATCCCGAGATCAAAAATCCGAGCCGAGTTAACTCTGTAAAATAGTAAGCGTATTATCTCGGCCATCGCAGTCAAGACGCACATAACGCGTCGTTTCCATTCAAGTATTACTCACAGCTGTCAACTGTCTGAGCTCGTCGCTGGATAGTACTCCAGGCCTGTCCCCTTGAACTGACGATCTATGGGTTTTCGGAGACAGAAGGTGGGAGTTATAGCTTCAGATATGAGAGATACTGGTGGGCACTGACCTTTTGGAGAGAGTTGCCAAAATTCAAGATGAGGAGCAACTTCAAGTTAGAAATACAAAAAGTTGCTGACATAATTAATTTGGTAACTCTGTGTGACAAATGCTGGCTGTCCAGTTCATTTCTAGTCGATCTTTCTGATTCTTCGCAATATTTCGTGAAACATTGCTCTCTCTCTGACTCCTTGGAAGCCTTTCTGTCCTTATCTCAGCATTCTCTACAGCTCGTTACTCTAACCCCTCCGAAATCTTCGCCAAACTTTCAGAGGCTTTCGGACTTAGAATCTAGATCATCCTCCAAATGCTTGATTTGGGCCAGGCCTAAACATATGTCCAATCTGCAGTAATGAAGGGCATGCCATGAGACAATTTATGACTATCTGAACATTCCTGGACCTGCTCATACACTGGCGACTCATTCGACATTCATCCCGGGTCTGAAGCATGTCCAGCCAATCCATATGCCCTCGCCGAAATCAAACCCATCTACGAGATCAGGCTTATACGCGTGCAAACATGCTTGCATGATATGTTACTTCGAAGAAAAGAGTTAGGTGGAGGATGGACCTCAGATGGAGAAGAGAGTGGAGAGCTACCCTGTGTTCACAATCTGCCCTGCCAGTGAAGCACACTTTTCGGCAAGTTTCTCCGCCCTATAGTGCAGCTTCAGCTAATAAGACCAACAGGCAGGCAGCCTCGCATGCCATGTCTTTCCTTGATGGCTTCGAATCCTCGATATCGACTTCATTGTACTATCATCAACCATACCTCGACTCTTCCGAGCAACTGCGGCTATGTTTCCAGTCTCGCACTCCTGCCATCCCCAAATCTTTCCTCGTGCCTTCAAGAATCGTCTCGCACCGCATGCAATCACATATGCGCATCGGGTCGCGAGTACACTGTTCGGAAGCTGCACCAGAGCAATACAAGACCGCGACTGGACGTAGAAGCGGTCGACGGGCCCATTAAGCGAGTGCATAGCAGGCTTCGCAAGCAAGTCGGGAGTCTGCGCAATCGTGTTTCTGAGGAGATTAAGCAGTGCGCAAGCGCACATAGCCCTATACCAACGTGATCGCTGCCCCTACTTTCAGCCCACCGCACCCCAGTCCATATAATTGTGTAAAAATTGGGATGCATGCTGCGGGAACTTAGGCAGCATGGGGTAGGGAAGAAGGGGTGCCTGTCCGATGTGTGCTTTGAAATTGAAGTTAAGGAGTGCAAAGGCTGCGCGCTCTGCTGGAGAAAGAAGGAACGTGAACTTTGAGCTGCGTTTCGTCGACGAGTCGCCCGATGTAAGTTCCTTTTTCTTGAATTTCATAAGCTGATGATTCTGCCACAGCTCTACAGCTGGTTTACACTCGATCTCTAACAACTCCGCGACACGAATAGACTGCATAGCAGCCAAGACTCTCCCCCCATTCCAGCATCCGCTTTGAGGGCCGAAGAAGGCAGCGGTATTGTTGAGCTATGCTGACAGACTACCAGAAAACTACAAGAGGATGCGACGCATTTATGGCACCTCTACGTGACTCGCCAGAGAAGAAACGTGCGAGCAAATTGCTACGTTGCAGGACCTGTGCAGAAGCTTCCGAGCCGCCGAGGCGCTCAGCTGTATCTCCACGTGGTGGATTTTTCAACAGAGCTGATAAGAAAGGCGGCGAAGAGGTGCAGACGATAGGTATTGCTTTCGGTCGACAAGGATCTGCGCCAAAACTATTAACAGGATCTCGCTGAGGAGCGAAGGGGAAGTTCACTAAGCAGCTGCCATCGCTCTACTAGATGGAACGAGGATAACATTCACGCCGAATTTTTATTGGTATGTTTCTTAGCAGAAGCTTTATTACTCTACGCTCTTACACACCTCTTTCAGCTCATCACAACTTTCCTGCTACGCGGCACTTGCTTTGATGATGCTGTCGGCTAAGACCGCAAGCCTACGTCAATGGGAATTATGTATGGAGGAGCTTCTGCCTGGAATTGATTCTTCTTCCCTGAGAGTATCCGAAGTAGCCTTTTTACCCTCGGTGCTTTTGCAATTGCAAGCAAGGTCATTGGGTCGACCTTTATTAGACTACTTAGAGGCACGTTTCAGACAGTCCTTGCTATACCCAGAACAATTGTCTTCATCTATCCTTCTACAATTGTTATCGAGTATTCAGAGCTGACTATGTCCAAGAGTTTGACATGCACAATTTCTTCAGAGTCCCCAACATTTAGATGGGATGCAAAGAGCAAAAGTGAACCGTGGGATAACACAGTCGGGTGCT
This sequence comes from Athelia sp. TMB, assembly GCA_014898675.1. Classification (NCBI taxonomy): domain Eukaryota; kingdom Fungi; phylum Basidiomycota; class Agaricomycetes; order Atheliales; family Atheliaceae; genus Athelia; species Athelia sp. TMB. The sequence continues at coordinate 161,869 of JACXVL010000123.1, read as the reverse complement.
GAACGCTGATCAATGGTCGCTGGATCGAGCATCACAAAAGACTAACGACCTCACTCCGTCAATCTCATTTGCCTGTAGAACTTCAGCGCATATCTATGGCAATTCCACTACGAACCTCTTTTATGATAGTTCTCGTTCCATTCACCCGGGCATAACGGCTGGCGGCACGGTCACTGCCACGTTCTTGTGGAAACCCTGAAATGACCGGGATACTAATAGTCACCTTAAGATCTTGGCATGATCGTCTATGATTGTACTCTCCCTCCTGATCTGCAACGATGGAGGGCCTATTCCACAAGGTATCCCAGAAAGTGCAAGAAGTTGCTCAACAGCACTCTCAGCAAACCGGCATCCAGCCAGGTGGTGCATCTTCTGAGCAAAGCGGGGGTCACTTCCGTCAGGGATTGCCTGACTTCGTCTTTCAGGCGGTCGATAACTATGTAGATAGTGAGTACACGAATGAGGTCTTGTCTGCCGCCACATGCTGACCAACAGTAGGTCTTGCGCCTCACATCTCACCCGTCATCTCGAAAGAAATCGACACATTTCAATCCCAAACCATTGACTCGCTTGAGGCCCACCTGAAAGAAGCCTTCAGAGCTGTCTTCAAAGGAGACTTCTCAGCTTTCCGCCGTGTTGGTGATGTCGACCAACTCTTTGTCGCGCAGCAAAGGTCGGATACTTCGACCAATACTACACAGCCGCCGAACTCGTATGGTCAACGAGGCTTGCCGTTCGCACCTTCTGCTCCCGGCATGGGTCTGAATCAGGCAGGCTCCCAGGAGCGCGCTCTCTCGGGGGGCCAAATGCTCATGAGCGCGATTGCCGCGGGATTCGATAAGGGTGGCAGCAACAGCTCGGACAACGATGCGGCTCAGCGGGAGCGAAATATCTTTCAAGATGCGCTGAACAAGGTGTCAGATTTTGCCAAGACACAGGCTCAGGAGGGGGGAGGAGACTATCAGCAGTTGATGGGGCGGATGGCGACGGAGATTGACAAGGTCAATGCGGATCCGGACGAGATGGCAAAGAAGGTGGTGCCCGAGATGAAGATCAAGGTATCATCACGTCTTCACTCTCTCTACCCCCAAGCTAATCCAAGGACTTCCCCAGATTGGCGAACTACTCACGAGATACCATGCACCTCTGGCTGAAAAGATGACCACTGCTGCTCTTGCCCAGCTTAAAAAATGGCTTCGTGGCAACACCAGTGCACGTGATTTGGGCGAAGGCGCCAAGAGCGACATCACAGATGCTATCACAGGCTTCTTTGGCAAAGCCTCGATCTCACAGCCTCCTGCTCCTCTCTCAGGTGGTACACGAGATCTACAAAGCAACACCACCACGCCTCCGACCGGAGATAGCCAACCTCACGGGATAGCAGGCATACTCTCGAAGAAGCTCAGCCACGGTCTTACCAATGTCCGCTCATCGACTCGAGATGATTTCCGAGTCATGCTATCAATGATCGAGAAAACACTCTTTGACGAATTGCCCGAATCGATTCGAGGACCACTGGCCAAGATCTTTGGCGGCGATCCCCTCGACCCCTCAGTCCCGTCGACCGCCAACCGCAATGGCCAGCAGAATAGGGGATTTAGCCTTTTCGAGGAGTTGGGTGACAAGTTTAAGGCTATTATCGAGCGGGTGCAGAAGGGCCTAAGAGATAGAGTGCTGGAAGTTGTTGGAGGTGGCCACAGGCGGCTGGAAGCACTGGCTTGGGTTCAGGTGCAAGAAACCGTTGTGACCAAGGTCCAAAAATACGTCCCTGGTGTGAAGGTGGATATCGAGCAGGAGGACGAGGCCATGATTCACGGGCAGCAACAGCAGCAACAGACAGGCGGTTCGAACTTTGGCTGACCAGGGGAGTTGGAACCCTGGTTTATGTCAAGGTTATGGTCGTGGGTGCTCGCGGCACAACCACAGTCCACTTAGGATACTGGCTTAGCAGGATGTTCAAAGGATGAATGTTTCATAGTGTATAGCGATACAAAGACAGGATTACTGACAACCGAACATTTCTACATTTTGCATAGCTCAGTCCAGTGATCTGAACGCGACTTGACAACTCGCAATTGCTTGACACTGGACTTGCAACGGGGCTTGACGCTTTGGGAAAGTTGGCTCAAAAAGAAACGTCGGACAGCTGTAGTCGGAGTCGCGCAATGTCCAAGTGATTAACGTTTTTCCGTGACCACCTAGGATCAAGTCTATTTCATGAATGCTCTCCTTGTGCTCCCCGCTTCGAAAACTTAAGTGCAATTCTAACATGGTATTTCGGTTGCCTTACAGATATTAATCTCCTCTCAAGTTATCTGCGAAAGATCGAGGTTTTTCAACACGCAACTCCTCCAGGCCCAAGGGCCAAGGCGTAACCAGGTCTCTCCAGACAACACACCCGGTCTCTCTTTCGAAAATCATCAGCCTGTCCAGACGCTGACCAACTCGATTTCCGGGACGACGTATACTATAACACGGACCGCAGTGGCGTGGCCTTTTGACACAACAGATGTCAACTGAACCGCTCAAGACTTAAAAGCATTCCATATCAGCTGCCTTGCAGACTCTCAACTTGCTTTAAATACCGACGATATCCGGAATTTCGAATATGCATCGATGCTTAAAGATCCCCGAAATATTAACCATGATATTCTCTTCTCGCGACATCTATTCCTTGGACAGTGACCACACCTTGCAGCTTAGCCGAATAGCTCTCGTTTGCAAAACATTCGTCGACCCTGCGCTTGATATACTCTGGGGTGATCGTTGGATCGATCTAAGGAACTTGTTTCACTGCTTCCCAGCCGATGTAGTTGAGAGCGGTCACTCGCTTAAGACCCTGGTGATTGACTCCTCGTTTTTCCCGAGTGAGCTGGATACTCACGGCATCATCCGCAGTCCATACCTCCCAAACGCAGGCTGTCGTTGCAAGAATGGAAAAGAGTCCAATCCTACGCACGACGTATTAAATCTTTGCGCGTGCCTGCACTTCAAGGGGAATGTGATTTACAGGGTCATTACCCTCCGGGCCCCGCCATCATAGAAGTAGGGTGCAAGTTCATGGACGTCGCGAGGGCGCGCCAAAATGAGAACTTGAATCCCATCTGCCCTAGACTCCGCCGTCTAAAATGGGAAGATGAAAAACCAAGCACCTTGAAATGGATCACTTCTTTCCTTCATCCAGGTCTTACAGATGTCATGGTAGCGTTTAACCAGTTCCGGGACGAGGACCTCTGGTACAATGTGGCAAAATACCTTCCCAAACTGGCACGCTGCTCCAACTTACGCTCCCTGCATCTGGCAGGTTATTTGGATGGGGATCCTGTGCCACCAGTATTCTTCAGTGATTTGCGCTCTCTTTCGAAACTTGAGTCCTTCACATGCGAATGCGGCGACGTCGAGCTTGATGGGCTGGTTGAACTATCTTACCTATCAGCACTGCAATCCATAGCAATCGACCTCTGCTCAGACGGTCCTCCCGGTCGTATGCTTCGTCCTCTACCAAAAATGTTCAACCTCAAAAAAGCGTCAGTGACAGTCGACTTCTTCCACCTGGCCATCGTCTTTCTAAACGTGATTCATCCATCACCAATCAAGCAGCTTTGTATCGAAATCAAAAATAATGATGATTGCGGGGAGTCGTCCATCTTCCGGGAGTTCTCCATGGGATTACAAAGTCACACACACTGGCCTTTAACGTGCCTCGAGATCGAAGCACTTGATAGTTCTTGGGATGAAGACTTGCCCCGCCTCGACCCGCATGCTCTTGAGCCTTTCCTCGATTGCGGTAACCTTGAAATTGTCAAGATTCGACTGCATTTAGCGATGCTTATGGTAGATGATAAAATGTTGCTACGTATGACAACCGCGTGGCCCAACTTGAAGCATTTTGCACTTGGACTTCTCGAGAATAGCAGGCAGTTCTCCAAGGTTACAGTCAAAGGACTGCGTGCTTTTCAAAAGTGTCCCAACCTAGAGAGTGTTGAATTAGCCTTCAATGCGACGGCCGGTGCAATCCTGGACCACAACGCTCTTCCCCCAGCACAAGCGGCCTGCAACTCAAAACTTAAGACTTTAGATGTTTTGAACACCATTGTACTCAAACCGCGACCCCTTGCAGCGGCCCTGCTGGACATATTTCCCAATCTAGAAAAAATTGACGCATGGGGGAACTTCGATGATGAGGATGAGAGCGAGGAGCTCATACACACCCTGTGGGCTGTTTGTAATGACATATACCAGTGTCTTAAGGCGCTTCGGAAACAGACGAGATGTAAGCAATCCAAATTGGAAACAGACGATCCACACTGCACAGTCCCGATCAAATACTGACCATGATTTATGCTCGCAGGTGAAGAAGAATTTAGGAGGATTATCAGAAGTCCTTAAGCATTGAAATGGATTGACCTACGAAATAGTACAGGTGTGAAGGGGGGTTGCGGAAAGAACATACCTATAGTGAAACGAAGACCCAATGATTAGTCGAAGACCTCAAAACGATGTAGACACTGAAGGCGGTACGGGTTGTGTTCAAGTTGACAGCCGTAGATATTTTTCGGCACGAGGATTTAAAAGACAGCCAACTTTCTTGCAAGAACGCCCTGCGGGATTGAGTCGGCTATATCAACATGCCTATTTCCAAGCCATGGAGGTCATCTGTGGATATGAGCGAGGAAAAGTTCGAGATACAAACTATCAATGAGAGAAAGCGGACTTTAATTCAGCTCCGCAAGTCGAAGGACCGTGGCCCCATAGATACGATATCTATCGTGGCACCTTAAAAATTGACCCTCAGTCGCTATCATGGTGCCCCAGCGCTGCTAAACCCGCGGGGCTCGCAGCTTGCCAAAGTGTACTGCTGGAGCTATTCTGCTTGTCTGTCATCCAAGTCACTGCCAAATATATGGGGGCACACACACGACGTTGCCGCTCGCTCAGAGGCGCGGACAGAGTATAGGCATGCGGCCTTGCTCCCACAGCATACCGGGCCTAGTCCTTGAAACGACACAGGGTGAGCGTCGGAATGAACGGCCAATGAAAGGGATTATACTCAATGTGCGTCGATGTGAGTGCTCTGTGCCTAAGCAATCAGGTGGGGTAAGTTTGAGAGCAGCCGGGAAAGAACACTTAGTAGGACAGCACGCACATCGGTTTGAAGTATCACAGGTATGAATCAAGTTCGATGGGCCGTACGCATCCCCGAAGCGCAGCATATATGCATCATTTCAATGGTCTGCCTGCGCAGTGAAGGCTACGTATGCTTCGGAATGCGAGGCGTGTTTCTGGTGACTAGCTTAGCGAGATTTGCTAGCACGGCGACTGAAGGGAAGCTTGTGCTGTATCCGTTGAGCATGCGAGATAGTGGGGTAAGATTCACCGACTCGCAGTCATGAGATATTGGGGTTGCGTTTGATGAAGCAGAACCCAAAGAGCTCTTATACTTGATTCACATATCGGGATGAGAGGATGCTTATGTTGGGAGTTAAAGGCGAGAAAGAGTCAGTCCTGCGGGGGCCACGCTGATGCGAGGCAATCTGGAAGTATTGGGTTCCATGAATGGGGATACAGAGAGATGGAGCCGCTGGGTGCTGCAGTAGGCTGCAGTGTCGGGGGATCTGTGGCAAAATTTTGCTAGTTAGCCTTGACTGCGCAAGACAGGGAGGTGAACTTGATGTTGTGACTAGTAGCCACTGCGCGCAGAATGAATAATATGTTGTTAGCTTTCGGCGGTGCCACGAAGAGCGAAGATCAATGTAAGGATGGTACCGTTTTTGCACAAGAATGGCCTGAAGGCCCAACGATTCCGAGTCGACCTCGTGATTGCCTCGTGATCACGAATCCTTACATATGTGCCCACAAGTACTATGTTTCAAGCAGAAAGGCATTAGACGAGACAAGACAGAGTACTCCGATTCCACATTCAAAAGTATGTAGTAGCTAATATGCTCGATGCGATAATGATACAGTGCATAATCCGTATCCGTGGGTATGCAGTGCAAGGAAGCGAGTGCGACTGTATGCGCGCACATGTGTAGGCCAAGGCCAACCGTCATCGCCCATCCCCGCCCGTCTACACCCTAATTAGATCTAACTTCTTTATACATTCCAGCCAGCACGCCCCGCGCGCTGGCGTTTTCCCTACGTCACCCGCCGCCCGACGACCCGCGAGCCCACCACCACCTGTCAGCTCGAGTGCCACGCCAGCGGGCTCCCGCGTCCCTTGCCCATGCCCATCGTCCCTGTTCCCGGCCCGCGACTCGTTCCCGGCCGCCTCAGCTCGGGGAAGGTGTATCCGCCACGCAAGCTGCCGGCACTGCCTCCTGCACGCTCTCCGCGGGGGCGCGGGCGCGAGTTTGTGCGCGCGTGGTGCCGCAGGATGAGGGTGGCGACGAGCTGCGGGAGGGAAAGCGTCGGCTGGGGTGCGGGTGTTGAGGGCGGAGTGGGCGGGCATTGGCTGGGGGTCATTATTGGGGAGGTTACTGGAGAGGTCGTGGGAGAATTGGTCGGCGAGGAGTTGGGTGTAGGCGGGGTGTCGACGTCCATTGGTTCGGGTTCGAGGCCAGGCGGGATGGTGGGTGCGATTATTGGCGTCGACGGGCCTGAGGAGGCCGACTGGAGCGTGGGCACGGGGATGAACAGCGTGGGCTCGCACCCGCCCTCCGCGAGGTTTCGCCACAACCGGCGCGTCAGCTCGAGGTCCTGCCCCTTGAGCGCTACCTTCCCCTTCACCTCCTTCTCTTTGCCCTCTTCACCCCCATCTACGTCCATGGCCTGGGCCGCCTGTGCGATCGAGGCTACCACGCTGCGGTGCACAAGTGCCGCAAACTGCATGTCCGCCGTCGCGCGCTTCGTCTTGCGCCGCTTCACGCTCGGACGGGGCGCAGGGGCCGATGTGTGCTTCCGCGACCCGTTGCCGGGGATGTAGAAAGACGGCTTGGTTGCACCGGGCGCGTAGTGGAAGGGCCCATTCAGCGCTGCGGGGTGCATGGCGGGCAGAGACGCGGAGCAAGTGCGCTTTCGGCGCGGGGCTGCGCGCGGCCGTGCGTGCGCGAGGTCCGCGGTCGAGCTGACTCTCGGGAGTGTTGCGCTCGGCGAGTTCTCGTCGAACGCCGCATCGAATTGAGCGATTTTGGAGCCATTGTCGCAGGCGGCATTTGGATTTGCGGGTATCGGGGCATCGAGTTCAAAATGAGGGACCTTGGGCAGTTCGATATTCAGGGGCTCGAAGGCCGGGATGTCGAGGCGGAGAGGTTCGAAGGCGGGAAATTCGATGCTGATCGGCGCGGAGGGGAACGGGACCTGCTCGTCGTTCGCTCTGCTACACGGCCATCTGCTCGCAGCGTTCGTATTCGAGTTCAACAAAGTGGACTCGCTCCCTCGTACACTGGTCGAATTGCACCCCGTCGTAGTTGCATTGGACAGCGACACTGTCGCCTTTGGGCGACTCGGCAAGAACCGTGTGTAGGGCGTAGTCATGCTCGGGGGGCTCTTGGCGCGGGTGCGCTGTGGGGCGGGCTGGCGGGCTGTGGGCGGGATGTTGTGCTGCGTAGAACTCCGGAAGACGGGGCCGATACCCGGCGAGGCGTTCAACAGCGAGAACATCAGGGCGGTTGCTTGAGGTAGTTAGGTCGTTAAAGTCGTCAGCTCCGGATAGGAGGAGTGGAAAAGGAAAGGAGGAGATGGAGCGGGAGATGTGATGTGGTGGTTGAAGGAGAGTGTGAGATATATTGGGATAAAAGACTGTAAAAGAACGTTCAGCCTCGAGGCAGGCTAATATGACGAAAACACGCGCGTACAGGTCACGAGGGCGCGTTTATCGCCGTCCAACCGCCACCATCGATGCTCTTGTTTGTTTTCCAGACTCCAATAGCCATTTGTTTGTTCATCTGGTCTCTTCTTTCTCAGAATCGTGGAGGACTGGCATCATGCAACTTTCATCCTGAGCGCAGTGGCTGCTCTCAACAGCGTACCTGCCCCGCCATGCAGTCCAGGCCCGCTGGCAAAGTCTCGTTATACGGATCACCCGCTGCACGCCCCCACTACATCTTTTATTTCCCCATACACGGATCGGACCACCTCTCAATTACCCCATACTAGTGTACATCGCCGCGACGCCGCCGCAAGGCCCATTCTCCCGGACCTTCATCCCTAATCAAGCTTCTCCGTGTTCAAATAGGCAAATTAGGAGGATGGTATTATCTGTGTCTAGCTTCTCATTGAAGACCACCCTGAAAACCTGCAGTTTAGCCTACGACTCGGTGCATCTTGCCCTGTCTCTTACCCGCTCAATGAGTGCGCGATGATTCCTTCTTCAGTCGTCGCTCCAGCAAATCTCGTTATGCCGATCGCGAGAACCACGCCTCGCGCCTCGCGCCCGCATTCTCTCACAGTCAGCGCCCGAAGTTTGCTTGCATGCATATAGCCAGGCGAGCCGCTGAAATCATGCACGGGGACCGACCCGACTCATCCAAGACGAGACTGAATGTGCTTCTGGTGTGTGCGTCCGCTGCCCTTGTGACCACTGCCCCAACCGTTCTCATGGACACCTGACCTAATTCTTCAGTGGCCACCGCCTCTTAATCTGCATCGATTCTCTGTGAAAGCCCCGGGCCAAGTCCTGGCTCTTCTCTTCGCGGGCCGGGCTGCCAGCGCGTTGATCCCCAATCAAGTCCTCACCTGGCCGCATGGGCGAACGAGAGTCTATTCCAGGAACCGAATCGAACACAGCGCGTTATTCTTGCCGTGACCTGCCGTGCTGCATTTGTGCTCGCCACAGCCTCGCCCGCTGGTCAATTGCTTGCTAATCCCTGGCACCCCTGGCTGCACTACATCGGCGAATCGGCATTTCTTGCACTCAAAGTACGCCCTGCGCATCTGATTTCGGCATTATGTTTGCGACAGTGGGACGGTCCTTTCTGCAGAAACGGCTGCTACGCCGCACATTGGCAATTCATAAAGAATGCTGTATTCTTGCTGATCGTTGCAATCGCAGTGCTGTATACTTAATATGACAACATTGCCACAGTGCTGCGAGAGTCAAACGCTGCCGGTCGGTCGAACTTCTATATTTACTTGTACACTACATACCATGCCAATTGAGACTAAGTACATACGATTCCGGTTGAATTTATTCAAACAGCATCTGGTCAAACTAGTGCGCAAGACAAACGTTTAATAAATTGTGTTTGTTTAGGTGATGAGAGAACGAACTTACCACGTCTTTTTTATGGACATACGAAGTTGAGAATATGGGCACCCTGTGACGAATCCATTCACTGATATCAACTGGAAATCCTTCTTTGTAAAGGTCGGTCTGTATTTCCAGCTCGGATATAGGGTGACCAACAGCCTCTCGGGATGGTACGACGTCGCGCAATAAATCTGCCTGCGGATGCATGACAACGAGGCACCGCAGATTTGGCCACAGAGTATTTAGATCTGGTGAACCATTTTTCCGATCCGCTTCGAGAATAAATCGGAGTACCAGGGCTACAGAGCACCCGCTCAACTTCAGTGTCTCCACATTAGGGACGGATGTCATGAAGTCTTCCACACTGATGCCTAAGTCAGTTTCGTCATAATTTGGTATCGCGTAATTCTGCATTCGAACATGATCCATGCAGAGGGTTTTGATCTCAAAAGAACGACCTTCGTCTGCCTGTTCCTCAAATACCCATAAAGTTTCACGTAGATCCTCATCAGGCATATTTTGGAGGAATAAGTCTTCTAGGTTCGGGGTACGGATAAAAGACCAGATGCCCTCAGCGAACCCGATTTCATCGTCATCCCAGCTGTGATTGTGGGGGTTCAGTTCCAAAGAGACCAGCGCAGATAACTCTATCTTCAGCGACGGGATGTTGCCTATCATGAAATTAACGACAACACCTTCGAGAAGCAGGTGCCTCAAGGTGGGCGCTGCGCTGTTTAGGAATGTTGCGAATTCTGCATTTGACAGCTCGTCATTGTCCTAGCAATTTTTCAAATCCAGGCGTGTTATATTTGCAGGCGGGATGCCGCATTTCGAGGGGTTTATACCGCTCACTGTCATGGTGCGAAGGCACGGCGCGTTTGCCCAATATATTGGTTTAGAAGGCTCTGGACGATGTGAATCGTGTGGCAAGTCGTTGCATGATATTTGAAATGTCCTGAGACGAGGTGCTGCCTGCGAGGTCACTTTCCTGATGATAGTCTCAGCCGAATTCCGATGAAGGAACGTCATGAGCAGTCTTTGGCACCTGTGAAGGGCAATAGATGCGGGATTAAACGTCCATGGATCCGCCGATACTGGGAGTGAGTGAATATACCAGACATTTACATCCCGCGCCTTCGACCTTGCAAAGTAAAGGTCGGACAGCGCCCTGGGCCCACTGGCACAAGCGTCTACTCGAATGTTTGTCCACAGACACGGATCACTGAGTGCAGCCTGTCTCCATGTTCGGCAAACATGCGAAAGGTGAACAGGAAGATGCTGGAATGATTTGGACCTGGAGCTGACCGCAATTTTGAGGATCATCCTCAAAATCTCAGGAGGTAGGCTGAGGACCGGTGTCATAACGTTGCTCTGGTATCTGAAGAGGGAAGCAAGCAATTCCGCGGGCTGATTTGAGGGATTCTTGGCATTCTCGGAGCTCTGGAACCAGCCGAGCTTCCAGTGTTTCTAGGTTGGCCACTGTAGCTTGAACTTCGGCAATAGCGGTAAGTATATCGGAAGCAAGTAGGCTTTGTCTCGTAGTCATCTGAAGTCATTTTGAAGGCTTTTTCATCGGTTTTCACATCTATAAGCACTTACCTGATGCGGGCGATTGAATTTTTGTGAATCGGAAGACTCGCGGCAGAGCTAAAACGTGGTTCAGACTCGGAGGTGGTACAACTGACGGTCCGCGGTGACTGTCAGGAAAGAGCTCAGTGAAAGAGTGAGTAATACGATAACTCACATGGTGGGCGGAACACTAGATTTAGGGTCGGAGTCGATCCAAGTCTCCGTCAGTAGCTACGTATCTCAGCCGATACCGTGGAGGAGGGAGAAAAACAAGACAACTGTGGCGAACGAGGAGAGCTTTGCGCGAGTTACTATGGGATGCCTTTCGCGTAGCAGTGGTAGTCACTGCAACAACTGCTGGAGTCGAATTTACACCAAAGTCAAGAAAGAAAGTTTCAATCGGTTCCCAGACTGGCACTGACACCAAACCTAGCCAAACATAGGACGCCACCAGATTATGCGGCGGAGCGCCAATTGGTGAGAGTTGTGCAAACAAGCACTGATCGAATAGCTGCTAGATATGGCTGAAGGAACAGATGTCGCGAGAGAGAGAATCATTTATGCAAAATTCAAAATCTTTCGACATAGAGGCATGATCAGTGCTGTAGGTGTCGTCGTGGGTCTCAGTCTCAAGAAGAGGAGAAAGGCCCCTGAGGAATCCAAATTTGGAATACTGGAACTCAATGTCCAAAAAAAGCTCACGCCACCGCCGCCGCCGCCGTTGAAGCTTGCCATGATGTGCCATCAGGATCCAGGTCCCAGGCCTACTCTGTATAGGAAGGAGAATGAGAACTATGAGAGCTGACAATCTAATGAAAAGAAGGTTTGATGTAATTAAAGGTATTTACAATGGCAAATGATAAGTATGAAGCGAGGTCTGCTCGACTAAATCAAGCTCTTCCCACCTCAAACTTTCTGGCACCCTTCGGGACATAAGATGTCACCCTCGCCGCGTTGATTACGGACAATTTCACTTCGCTGATTCTCTTTCCACACCCGCCGCCAATTTATCCCCACGGAAAACACAGGCGCCTTCTATCCTTGAGACCCCTTCTCTGACTCATCGCAACTGTCAAGAGCTCCTTCAGATCGCACACTCCCAGATGATCTGCATGCCCGAACTGCTCCCCCATATGATGCTCTGCCATCCGCTGGAGCTCTACCCCTGCGTAAAATCTCTCTATGGTGCCCTTTCCCAAGCTGGTGCGCCGCATCCGTGACCAGCTCCAGTAAGATGACGCCATCTGCGAGTGGCTGATCTCAGAACTGAAGTAACAGATGTGCCGTGGCAGCATACATCCTATTGGCGTGGAACTTCGTGAGACAGAAGCCTCTGGTATTGGCAACATCGAATGAGAGCCCGAAGTCACTGATGGTAATGCGATCTGTTGACGCAACGATGATGTTCTCTGGCTCGATGTCTCGGTGCACGGCTTCGAAATCGTGCAGTGGCTTGATACCTAGAAGGAGCTCGACGTCCCAGACTCGACTCGGGTCACGGTGCAAGCGTGGTCACTATATGTTGGGAGAGAGACGTGAGGGAACACGCTCCGCCAGGTTGGATGCGTACAATGGCGACGCGTATAATGGCGACGCGTATAATGGCGACGCGTATAATAGCGACACCTATAAAAGCACATCGAAGTAAACAATCTCGATGTCCTCGAGACACTCGGGGGAGCCGGCCAGGAAAGATGCAGTCTGGGTTTGTACTCCGTAATGCGCCGAGGGACATCTCGTTCCGTATAGATATCTTCGCCGCTGGCAACGTCATTGGGTCGGGATAAGTTGAAAATGAGTTGGTCGAGTCCCTCAGAAGCGCCACTGACTTCACTGTTAAGATCGATAGCAACTTCCTCTCCAAGCCTGTCAATGCCCACACCACCTCCATATATGATCCACGGGCGACGAAGGCAAAGTATCGTAGATGTCGCCCCGAAGAGGAGGCTGGTGAGTCGGTGATGAGTCGGAAGGTCATCATTCGAGGGAAGGTGAGTTTAGAAGGCTGTTTGTGGGCTATGGGCTCCAGGACCACTGGTGGTGATGACTATCCAGCGATGTGACCATCCCCCAGTCTCCACCTATAATCAAGGGAGTTTCTTTGCGCATGAACGTCTGCATAATGTGATTGAGAACGGGATTTTGTGGGTGGGGGAGAAATTGCGGATCGTCCAGCCTGGGTTCTACCATGACGAAAACATTCCACTTGTCTGGGAGATTTGCTGGGACTAGATGGGGATGTCGAGCTCTCGCTTGAGACGCAGCTGCAGATCACGAGTCATCGTTGATATCTGTGACGGATGGGCCGAATGCGAGTGATGTGGGCAGTCTAACAATTGGTTTGTTCATGTGGAGAGTCCAGACAACCAATGATCGCGGGCAAGGTACTGATGTTGTTATTAGGGAGAATTCTTCAGACGTCGTGCTATATGGTTGACTCCGTCACGATGACGGCAGACACGCGAGTTTGAATCTTCAAGCTCGTCTGTGGGTCACTGTAATAATATTTTGAGGGGTCCTGCTTGGCGGAAGCGAAGCGTAGCATGAGCTTCAAGGGTGTCAAAAAATGGATCAAAGGATGCAAGGACGACACTGACTTCTGTTGCGGTGCCTCGTTGCTTTGCTTATTAGATGCAAACATCTTGTCCGATGTGTGAGGGAAGGAAGGCAAATAAAGATATTTCAGGCTGAGGATGGTAGGGGTTCATGATCAAGGATGAGGATGTCGATTTCGCGACCAGCTCAAGAGGAGAAGCAGTGTCTCTGGAGTCAACGCCAGAGGGGTGGAAGCCTTGGCCCTTCGCTCAAAGAAATTGATGTCTGGCACCAGGTTCTTACCTCATCACCATCTAGCCGCCGGTTCTTCGCCCGTATTTTCAAAGAGAAAAGACAAAGCCATGGTACTGATGATCCACGATTATTCGAGCAGGCGGTTTGCGACACATGTACGGTAGGAAGCGCTGAAGGGTCGAGGTGGTCGAAGTTAGAATGAGCCTGGGAATATCAGGTTACTATCTCCGAGGGCCGGCAAGCGCTCGAAAATCTTCGCCAGCCCGGTGGTTCAGACTGGGTCTTCAAGCTCAGCTCCTTTGTTCTTCCAGTCTTCATTACTGTTCAACTTCGATACAACTTAGGGACATGTGCATCAGACATCTGCAGCCACCTAACCCGCCTCGTGGGCTATCGACATGCTCGCTCTTCATATCACTTGCTTGCTTGCATGATCTCAGGCTCCATGCGAACATATATCCTCGGTGTTCTAGATCTAACTGTAAATGACTTGTGGCCCTATTGGAGGCAGGCAACGCGTAAGATACATCATATGTGCCTCCGAGACCTAATGAAATATCGGTTGCACAGGTATCGTCATCCGCAAATGGATATCCATTCCTACCGTTCATTTGGAGCTCCGGAGGACCGGATGACCCAATGTGACCGGTGTGCCTCACGTTTTTTGTACACATGCTTCATCTTCCGAATAGGAAAACGAGGCCCTCATAATCATATGCGATATACCCTAAAGCTCCCCGAGGATAGGCTAATTACCCTATTTCGCGGGAGAAGTACCACCTGATCATATCGATTGAATGTCTTCATCAGCATCTCTTAAGCGCAGGATTTGGCCAGGCTCGCGTAAAGTGAGTACCTGACCCCACTTCCTGCAGGATCAAATTCCTCGTCCAAATCCCCGTCGATGTCAGAGGGCCGGACAGCACTGTCCATCAGGTACAAACACCTGACGTACGCGAGGCACTGCCCCGTGAGGTCAGAACTCATCCATGGCGATCTTAGCTCAATAGGAAGTTCAACCACGGCCTAAATATTTTTGATCGGTTCCCCGGGCAAGTATCTGAGTTACCTATTTGCAGTGGCACGTCGGCGTTTCTCTAAAGGTAATCAAAGCAAGTAGATACCGCGATGGCCTCGAGTGGCACGCTCGGAGCTCTGTTTCCGTCGTTGGATGTATATAAGACGAAGACGAAGTTGCAGTATTCGATCATACTCCTCTCATCTATCACAGTAAGTCGTTTGTGTGTAGTTTTTTTGAGAGTTGGCTCACAATAAATTTCAGATGTATTCCAACAACCAGTACATGCAGCATTTCTCTCCCGTCTTTCGCGTGCCTAATGAGCTGCTGGAGAATATATTCAACACATACGTCACAATGCTCTCAGCGCCCGATCAAGTGGAGGCTCGGCGATATATAGTTGCATACACTCAAGTCTGCCGTTTTTTCAGAGACGTGGCACATGCCTCTCCGCGTCTTTGGCGGTTCATTGATCTCAACCGCCCTCGCGTCACACAAGTCTTCCTCCAACGCTCCCGCTCTGCGGTACCACTCACGCTCCTCGCATTTTCGGACCGAAAATTGCCTCAGATTGAGTGGATGAACAAATCGCCTAATTTTGGTGAACGAGTCAGTCAGGTCGACGTGGAGTTAGCCTCGGTAGATCTTCGTCGACTGTTGGACGCCCTCGGCCCCACACTCCCGCAGCTTTACAGGCTACGAATCGTCAACAGAAAGCCTCTCCTCACGTCTCCAGGCTACAGCATGGCGACACACACGAACCTCCCATCCCTCCGCCACCTCGTTCTTCACGCCGTCAAGCTGCCTTGGCAGAACTTGACTGACTTGATTTTTCTACACCTTGCTGATCTCGAGGAGCAACTCGCCCCGTCCTTGAACGAGATATATGCCCTTCTTTCCAACAATCGCAGACTGGAACACTTCCAGCTGTCATTTGTGCATTCGACTGGGTGGGGCAGTGCCCTTCCCCCTATTGAACTTGCCGAACTCAAACTCATTCACCTTGTATTGCCTCCAGATCTCGTGCCGGTGATTTTGCGGTTGATGTCATTTCCTTTGTCCACGCATCTCCGTGTTGGCGCATTCTCATCCGCAGATGGATTTCTGTCTATATTCCCCAAAACCAATGGCGCACTTTATTCGCACTTAGCCGTAACAGAGGGCTCAACCCTGTCCATTCTATTGCGCACCATTCGGCTGCATCGATCCGCATCCCCTCCATTCTCGGACGGCACGGCAAACCCCGGGCCAGTCGTCACGCTCATTATGCCCTACCCTGCACCAGCCTATGCATCCATTCTCCAAGATGCGCCGAAGCTCTTCGATTTATTCTGGCTCTCCACTTTGGAGCTTGATGTCGTATGGGCAGTTGATGAAGATAGCTTGGCTTACCACTTGTACGCACTTCTAACAGCTACACCGAACTTGACGACACTCCGCGTTTCGCAGCATGGTGGGGACTGCCTCTCCCGTGTCCTGGGAAAACCTGGATCAGATCGCCTACCTACAGATGTGCTCTGCCCACGTCTGACAAGGCTTTCGTTCGGTGCGCCTGATCAGATGTGGTGGGACTTTCCTCAGAGATGGATCAACCCGCTGGTGGCGTGTCTTCAGGAGCGCGCATTTTGCACGGGTGCTCCGCTGAAGACCATCGAATTCCTGGGCCAAGGAAGGATCGAACGGTCATCTGCTGCGGTGCTCGAGCCTTACGTCGGAGAAATTCTGCGCTCGGTTACGTGGTCCCGTCGATGAATGATGACGCTTGCAAAGTATTGTACATATGTAGTCCCCATGGGCTAATGATAATCTTTCAATATATATTAATCGCTACTAGCATTTGCCTGATTTATACAAGCGAGTTCAAAAACCGGTGGTGGATGCTTTTTATGGAATATCTATTGGCAGATGTTCACACAGGGTAGAGCCTAGCCTTCACTGTTCGAACATAACCGCGACCTCTGCCACGGGGCTCTTTCACCCACACGTGAGACGTTAGCGTCGTGTGACCTTTCAATCACGTTTGTTCTTGTTGCAATCGATTCCTCCATGGCCGATCAACTCTTAGCTCAACAGCGGAAGTCCTTACCGCAATTGGGTGTTGATAATTTGATAGACCGTTGTTTCACCAGTATTGCAAGAAGATTGTTCACGACACGTTCAGACCCCCCATGATTCAACGACCACCACATGATCCTGAAAACAACCAGCCAAGCAGGCCGGCGCCAGCCCCAATACCAGCCCCAATACCAGCACCCACCTTCCTACCGAGGCCAACACCGCCCATGCTGGCGGACTGCAAACGCGAGAACCAGCTACCAGCGGGAATATAGCCACCGAAGAAACGACGCTGAGCCCATGCGGCGGTCGAGCCTAAGATATCCGAAAGCCGATGTCAGCCCCTGCAAAAAGTAGACATCACAAGCCTTCTAGATACCTTTCAGGGTTCCCGAGGGTCCGAATCCAAATATACCAAAGATAGGTCGCAGGAGCCATGCTTCTGGAGCAGCAATGGCAGCCACCGAGAATAGCAGTACTTCAGCGATGGTCGGGTGCAGCTCGACCAGATCCCCTGCAATCAGAATCAGAATGCAAAGAACGGCTGAGATGTCATTCTTACCAGTAACAACAAGCACGTCTCGAATGAGGGGTTCTATAGCCTCGAAATGACGCTTGGCTTCTTTCTCAGATATTCCAACTTCAGCCACCGCTCGCACGACTCCGCCTTCAATTTTGGCTAGGATCCTCGATATCACTTGAGTCCGCTGAGCATGATGTTCAGCGTTGTCTGGAGGCGGGAACTCTTCGCGGATCTCATTCGAAACCCTGATCATCTCAGTGGCCA
>JACXVL010000123.1:42272-144450 GCA_014898675.1 Athelia sp. TMB | reverse complement strand
CCTTCAATTTTGGCTAGGATCCTCGATATCACTTGAGTCCGCTGAGCATGATGTTCAGCGTTGTCTGGAGGCGGGAACTCTTCGCGGATCTCATTCGAAACCCTGATCATCTCAGTGGCCAGACTTTCGTAGAGATCATTGACTGATTTCCCGTGCTTCCCCTGAACGGATGCTTTTAAAACACGTGTACGCTCGATAAGATGGGACATTGAAAGTTTCATATCCGCAATGCCCACAGCGGTGGAGGCATAGGTGGCAGTGGCATCGTGGAGAATGGTTTCTGTGTATTTCTGTACAGACACGCCCATGTGGCAGCACGATCCCAGAAACTGGAACTGGCGTCCTCGGCATGCCAGGCGCCTGAATAATCACCAGTATCAGTCCAAGTTTTGTGGTCCTTTATCCTATTACTTACTAGCGTAGGTGCCAAGAGCTTACAAAATCACTTCGATAAGACACGATGTGTTCAGAATACATAAGACGCACTGACCATTTGGCCACGCTGCTGGGCTACTCCATGAGAGAGATGGCATAGCGCCAATCAGGATAGGCAGAAGAGAGAAGATGGCCACAAGCCATTTGGTCATATAAAATGGGAGACGCATCGAAAAATTCGTTCTGTACTATGAACGCACTGAGTTGGGGGAAGTGAGAAGAAGGACAGGAATCAAGGGTACTTAGGCGCTTGTGGTCGCCAGTTGGCGGAGTTTTAAGGCTGTTGTGATTTGATTGAACCTTGTCTCCGCATTGAAAGATCTGCGCTTGTGCAGTCTGACGCCCGTGGACCCACAACTTTACCAAAAATGAACAGGTTGAGTTGTGCCGAAAGACATGTTGTCAAACAAATAGATCTGCCCGATTTTCTGATACTTTCTCCAACAGACCTTTGCGACAAATATTGCCATAGGCGCCTAGCCAAGTAGTTTCACTAGATTATAAATTATCTCTAAATTCAAGCTTCAAGCCTCAGTTAACTTGATGGACACTTATGAACGGCGAAGATGCTCACCCTAAGGATCTTGACTGAGACGGTCTCTTTGGACTATTCGAGAGCCGTGAAAGAAAGAAAAAATCCCTAGACCGAGCTTTATGTGAATGCGAATATTACGAGCAATCCGCGCATCTAGATTTTGGCGTGTAGACCGCGGATCCTGCTCCTGCTGATGAATTGCACGAGGAGCTCGGCCTGGCCCAATATGCGAATGGCTCGTCAAAGCTCCTGGGCCGCAATAGAAATGCGGCGCCATATGTGCGAGGCAATATGGATAGCACGCGGGTATGCTTCTCGAGCGCGGCAACTGATTTACTTCTATGACCGCGCGTGGGTTCTCCAGCAGCGTGGCTCGTTATCCTGCGATGCGTAAAAGCTTGCTTTGTTGTGGCTATTATGCCATCGATTGAAGCTAGTGATGGTCATTGAGCTCTGTCACTGGGTGTCCTGTTAGCTTGCGTCTATTGAGATCATATAACAGTGATTGACCTACTTTGGGCTGGGAACACCCTGGCGATACTCATTTGATGCGAGATAACAGTGTATGATCGGGGAGGCCTCTCTAGTCCGTTATCAGCTTGAGCCATGAAATGGCACCTGCTGCGGATGGCATGAGGGTCCGAATACCCTAAATGCTTGTGTTTCAGCTCGAGAACCGACCAGGTATGGGTGCGAGGAGCCGAAATATAACATGCACTGAGGCAAAAGATCCAGGAATAGGCTTTAATTTAATCCTCCTGCTTTTGTGTAACTGTATGAAGGTGCACAACTTTTGAAGAGGAATTGGGTGCTGCGGGCGACCATGGTGCGACCGTGCGAGTTGGGTGCGAGAGAGAGGAAGATGATAATTAGGCGCCCACCCGAATCGGGTAATTCGAATTTTCTTCACCTCCTCCTCGACCAACTACGATGCTCCGGACAGTGTAAGCCCTCTGCTTTGCCTCCTCCTGGTACGCCCTCTGCACGCTATGGAGCTGACTATATCCTAGAAAACCCAAAAATGCACGCTCAAAGCGTGCGATGGACGCTCGCGCGCCGAAGGAGATCGAGGACCCGCGCACGGCAATCTTCGTGCGGGGCACGCACACGGGTGAGGTGGTGAACGGGGTGATGAAAGATCTGGTGTGTTTTCTTTCTTTTGATTCCTTTTTGCCTTTCTTTGCGTGCTATTTCATCACCTTCTGCCCTTTGTCTAACTTTCCAACACACCCACGCACTGTTGCCGACCTCAATGCTAAATCTCACCTAGATGGCGCTCAAACGCCCCCACGCAATCGCTTTCTCAAAAAAGAATGTCGTGCGCCCGTTCGAGGATGCCGCCTCGCTCGAGTTCTGGGCCGCAAAGAATGACGCCTCGATGTTCGTCCTCGGGCAGAGCACGAAGAAGCGGCCCGACGGTCTGGTCTTTGCGCGGTGCTACGATGGGCGGGTACTAGACATGTGCGAGGTGGGTGTGGAGAAGGGCAGTTTCAAAGCGCTGGAGACCTTCAAGGTGTGTTCCCGTCCCCTTCACTCTACTTTAACAAGTAGGTACGGAGAATAAACTGGAGCTGATGCACTACACAGACACAAAAATCGACGCCAGGCCACAAGCCAATGATGCACTTTGCATCGGAGCTGTTCACAACGCACCCACGCTTTATCCAGCTCAAGTCGCTCCTCATGGACTTCTTCAATGGCGAGGCTATCGATTCAATTTGCCTTCCTGGCCTCGAGCATGTCATTAGCATCGCCCTCGGCCCCGCCCCCGCTACGTCCTCCGAAGACGACGTCAAAAGCCTGCCGTTAGTGCACATCCGCGCGTACACGGTCCGCCTGCTCAATTCCGGCACGCGTGTGCCGCGCGTGGAGCTCACGGAGATGGGCCCGTCGTTTGACTTGCGCCTGCGGCGCCATCAGGCTGCGGATGCGGAGCTGTGGAAGGCGGCGATGCGCCGGCCGAAGGTGAAGAAGACGGACATCGAGAGCGGGCTCGGAAAGAAGAAGAAGAATCTAGAGGTGGACGATATGGGTGATCTGCGCGGGCGTGTACACGTGGGCAAGCAGGATCTGGGCCGGCTGCAGACACGGAAGATGAAGGGCTTGAAGGCGGGCTTTGATGAGGGGGATGAAGATGAGGATGTGGAGATGGGCGATGCAGGCGAGGAGGAAGCTCCGACGAGTCGGAAAAAGCGGAGAGCAGACTAGAATGCTACTGAGATGCCGCTGTACTCTTCTACTTGTTGTATTTCCTACTCGAAGAACAACTTACATACGGACTCTGAAATGAAGGGTGAGTCGTGAGGCGGGGATGTGGCCCCGTAAACGCCATCAGGCGGACGTGCTCGCGTGGCGGCGACCTCCGAACGTTTTCTCATCTTGCGTTGACGACGAGCTCTCTGGTTTCCCCCATACCCCGGACTAACTCTCGATCACTATCACCTCACACTCGTTTAATGTCCACCGTCTGAGAAAAAGTACCTACCATTCATCCAGCGATGCGTGAGTCTGTGTTCAGTTTAAGGCTGACCGGAGTTTACTGACCATATGGCCACGGGGCCAGACAGCTATTATACCCCCAGCCTCCTCGTCAGCTGCTTTCCCTTCTGCTGTCTCCTCATTGACTGATTCTTATCATGGCCAGCTCCTCGACGCCGCCACCGTTGCGGTCGCCCCCGCTCTCCTCGACCACGATCGCCGCAACGAGCACCAGCAAAACCGACACCTCTACCTCGAGCTCACTCTCGTCCTCGTCCTCGTCCTCGGCCTCTCTGTCAGCCTCGAGCTCTTCGTCGTCGACGATCGTGGTAGTGACCTCAACGTCAACCCCGCTGTCATTGTCGTCGACCTCGAGCACACCCTTGTCGAGCTCGACTCCGCTGCCCACCTCCACCTCTACAAGCTCCAGCAGCTCGAGCTCGATTATACTCCCCACAAGCACCCCCCTCTCGGCCTCGACCCTCACGCAGAAAACATCCACCGTGATTGTATACCCCTCCAGCGCATCGGTCACACCTAGCGCCGTCAGCCGCACCTCCACTGGGTACATTCCGTCCAGCTGGTTCTTGCACAATGACACTGCTGATACACCCTTCCAGATTCTTCTCTCACACAGGCGAAGTTGCTGGGGTCTTCACGGCAGTTGGCATCGTCGCGATAGTGATCATTGCCCTCATTGCAACCACTTGCATCCGCCGCCGCCGCGCGGAGCGCTTCGACAAGGATGTCGCCGAGGCGGCGATGGAGGCCGCGGCGACCTCACGCACGAATGCATGGGACGACGACGACGCGTACAACACGCCCGGTGGATACGGCGCCAAGGCAGCTGGCTACGGCGGTGGGGCCGGCACCTACGGCGGCGCTGCCGGCTACGGAGGTACGAGCGCGGAGAATGCGCCGTATGCAGCGGGCTATTCAAGCGAGAGCCACGGGACGTACGGGCAGCCACCGATGGAGGCATATGCGATGCACAACGTCGGGCCGTCTGCCGGCCATTATGAGGTGGGCCAGGTCGTCGATCCCGCGCTGCTCGGTGGTGCTGCAGGAGCCGCGGGCATCGGTGCGATGCGCGCGCGGAGTATGAACCGCGGTGGGCAGGACGGGGGGTACGATGCGCAGGAGCATACGCCGTACGCCGCCTTCGCCGGCCCTCCCGCCGGCGGTGTGACCGGGCAGCAGCTTCCCGACCCGTACGGCGCCAACCTGCGCTACCGCCGTTCCTCGGGCGCAGAGCCCGAGTTACTTGCTGCCGCCGGCCTGGGCGGCGCGGCAGGGATGGGGATGAACCGTCGCGGCTCAGAGCGCACGGCGGGGACACATACGAGCAACCCGCGTAGCGTGGGCAGCTTCGGGCCCGTCGCGGAGGACCCGCCTGCGAATCACTCGAGCAGCTCTGGGCACACCCCGCCGCACAACGACGAGAGCTACGCGTCGCACTACCAGCCTGGGTACGCGCCAGCCGCGGCGGACCCGTTCAAGCGGAATACGATGCCGCCACAACAGCAGCAGGCGTACGGGGACAGTGATGGTGAGGAGGAGGATGCGTACGCGTACGAGGGCGGGTACGTGGATGACCACGCGGAGGCGCGGGGGAGCTTGGATGACGATGGGTTCTATGGGGCACCGCCACGGGTGTTGAAGGTGAGTCATCTTCCGTTTCTTCCTCTTGTCCCGCATTCATGACTAAGACAATGCTTTGCAGGTCGCCAATGAGTAGTCATGTTCCTGTATACCAGTTGCATACCCTTTGGCATTATTACTAAGCTAACCTATTCGGCATCTCCCATCCTCATGGACTGGTGGATTGCCTACACACTGTCTTTACTGTGCTTCATTATTTCTTATTCTTTATTTGTTTGTGTCTTGTGCATCTGCTTATACGATGGAAATCTCTTGATCTGCCACGATACATGCCATCTGCGGCACGCTTGTCACCCGGAGATATTAATTGGCATATTTGTTTGCTAGGCAAGGCTTCCTCACTGCAATCGTGCGGTCTACGGTTAACGCCACTTCATATGGATTTGCGGCTTCAACCGTAGGCAATTTCTGCCGGACCGGATGTTTGCTGTTATCGCAATCAATATCGTAAAACACGCAGCGCAACTCAAAAACAACTAGTTTGAATTGAAGTCTTCCATATGTCCACCATATTGCCAGTCGATGCAGGGACAGCTGCAGGTCGTCACTCTATTCAAATAACACCCGGTCATACTGCGCAGGACGGAGATTAAGCAGTGTTTGAATAGGCGACGAAGAAAGTAGCTCACCACGCCCGCTCTGGAGATATAGTTGCTGGTTGAGAATTTGGGCACCCTTCGGCGGAGCCAGTCAGTGGTTTTGTCGGAGAATCCCCTGGATTTTTGGATTTTTAGCTCGGAAATGGGGTGGCCAACGGCCTTCCTGGACAGCACGACGTCACGCAGCAACGTCTCCTGTGGATGTACGACAATGAGACACTGCAGATTCGGCCATAGGGTACCCGTGTCTGAGCAGACATTTTTCCGGTCCGTTTCTAGCATGAGGTTGAGCACGGAGACTACAGCGTCTCCACTCAGCATCAAGATGCAGACTTTGGGGAAGGCCATCATCAAATCATCTACCATGCTATCGGCCGTGTAGAATTCCTCGGGCACGTAGTCCGGCGACGTATAGTGGTTCATGTAAGTATCCTCCATGCAGAGGCTTTTGATCTCTGCAAACCGGCCTTGTTCCCGCTGGTCCTGAATTGCCCGCATGGTGTCGTGCAGCTCTGCGTCATTCAGATTGTAGAGTGTTAGATCTTGCAGCGCCGAAGTGCGGATGCATGACCAGAGATCCTCGATGTAACTGATGGCGTCGCCCCAGATCGGGTAACGAATATTAAGAGAGACCAGCGCCGGCAACTCGATTTTCGCCGACGGTTTTTCGCTCAGGTCGAAAGCGATTACTATGCCTTCGAGGACAACGTACCTCAGCGTGGGCGCGGCGCTGTTTAAGAATATTGCAAAGTCTTTGGGCGAAAATCCGTCGTCCACGAGATTGACTTTGAGCTCCAAGTGTGTGAGATTTGCAGGCAAGGCCCCGCATTTCATCGGGCCGATACCGCTCATGGTCATAGTATGAAGGCTAGGCGTGCTACTCGAAAATAGCGGCTGGACGAGTTTCGTGTGATGCATTGGGTAGGACAGCTCATCGTCGGTTGAAATTTGGAACACTCTGAGGCAAGGTACCGCCTCCGAGGCCACCTTACAAAGGATACTCTCGGCTGATTCCATGTGCGAGAATGTCATGAGCAGTCTTCGACAGCGTCGAAGGTTGATAGATGTCGGATCAAAGGTTCGTGGATCCTGTAGTACTGAGTGAATATACCAAACATTGAGCTCGCAAGCCTTCGACCTTTGAAAGTAAAGGTCTGAAAGCGTACTGGGACCGGAGGCATCCACTCGTATGTTAGTCCACAGGAAAGGATGGCAGAGCGCAGTCTGCCTCCACGTCCTGCAGACATGAGAGAGGTGAACAGGTAGGTGCTGGAACGGTTTGGATCGCGAGCTGAGCGCAATTTCGAGGATGTAGCCGAGAATTTCTGGAGGCAGGCTGAGGACTGATGCTAGGGAATTGCTCTGCAATTTAAGCAGGGAAAAAAGCGATTCCTGTGTTGATTTGAGAGATTCTCGGCAGGCTTCGAGTTTTGGGACCAGTTGAGCCTCTAATGCCTTCAGGCTCGCCTCTGAGGCTTTCAGCTCTGCGATAGCGGCTGATATATCAGAGGAGAGTGGACTCTGCCTCATCACCATCTTGAATCATTGTTAACACATCACCACACCATTTTGCGTGAGACACTTACCTAGGAAGTTAAGCAATGCAATGGCGTAACTAGACTGAGAGCCGAAGCACTGGAGCGGACAGAGATTCAGGGTGAATGGGCTGATACCAGTCAAGAGTGACTATCAGTCAAAGTTTCGGAGCAATGATATCGCAGCCAACTCACTACACCAGTATCGCACCAGACGTTACCCCCAAATGTCGACCAAACGTGAAGAATGCTCTTCACCTCTGGCCGACCGCAAATTCATGCGCTAAACACGTGGTTCGCGCCGGACTTGCCGATGCCATCATCTCATGCGCTAGTTTTTGCTGGGAGGACTGCTGGCAATCAACGTATAATCAACCGTTGTACGTGTTGCTGTGAAGGATAGAGGTCAAACCAACCGCAGAATGCGAATTTTGCGTATGTGATGAAGTTTTGATGAAGGTCGACATCGTTTAGCAAAAATGCCAGACCGTCAATATGGAACTCGGCAGCATTCCGTGCCGTCGATCCTTGGCCCCCATCCACTCCCCATCCACATCTCTATCCAACGCAAACGTTCAACCAAGTATCTCTCTTGGTCTGGAGGGCGGTTCTCATTATTGTCAAAAATAGCCCCTGGTTTACTCATGGTTAGTGCGACATCACACAGTATCCAAACAAATTTAGCTCAAGATCAGATGCAAGCTTTTGAAGGCCTACTTGACACCGTGATTGGGCATAGGATCTCACATTCAAGATCACTTGATGCTTTCAGCTATTGCGAAGCGGGAGTGGTGTGAGTATAACGAGATTTGCGTCATTGCACCTGGCGTCTTCAGAGCTCGCGCAGTCAGTGCATAACATACTACATCAACCCATCAGCACACTTCCTACAGGGACTATCTTAGTAATTATGCAGAATGAATGCCATGCCGACCCTGTGGAGTGGCAATACTTCTCGCTCGCCATACCTCAAGTGTCACGGGGATGAGATGGAATCTCGGTCTTAGCCCAAGGGCTCTGTTGGGCGACCTGCATTCTTATCACAGTTTTGTGCAATTCTCAAGCTGAAGTCGAAATAGTTGACTCCACGTTCATACACGAATGCCAGATCAGTGGGATAGGCATGGCTTAAAGGTATTCAACGCACAAACTCGTTTGGTCTTCTCCTTGGTTGCCTCTTGGACTTCGTTGGAAATAACAGGCTTCAAAAGCGCATCTGTCTCCGCGGCACACATATCGCTACTTGCGTGTTTGTCTCAGGCGATGGCACCCAATTTCATTCGACTGAAACTTCATGTCATCTATCCTCACTCACTATACTTCTATTCCCTTCTTCCGCCCCAATGGAATCCCTTTGCTCATTCATTTAGCAGTGACCAGGTCAGCTCCATCCTACCATTGGAATTATCATCTTGGGTCTTTCTTGATTTTGGAGAGTTTTCTAGCATCGATGAAGGAAAGCTCCCGGAAGCCGCAGCCCCACGGCTGTTTCATATTCGCATTACAATAAGCATTGTGCCCGCTTGCGCGTTAAGCTATATCAAGGGCACCAGCTTCGAATCCATCTTTTCACATCTCCTTTGCATGCCAGTATCTGCCTCAAAAACTCGGAAATTTCACCCGTCGTGCGCGTGGTGCTATCCTTCAAAACATTCATCCTGGAGCATGCTACAATCGACTTAGATTACAAGCACTTACGATGTCAATCATTCCGGTACTGGTCAGCAATTGTCGAATTTGGCCGCTTTTGAAAACATTGTGTCTATGCCGAGTGGATTTTCATGCAAAGATGAAGTGCAGTCTTATGACTCTTACCTCGATCACTCATGCCATTTTTTACAATTTCAGATCGTTATCGCCTTTATTTGAATCGATCTGCCGAGCCATCTACGATAGCGATAATGTGGATGCCTTACTGCACCTTGTCGTTCACATCAGAGCTGCTGGTGGAGCGGAGCCGGACCCTCAAGAATCTGGGCCTGCTGGCCGCTTCTGCGACGACTTTCCATCCCCTTCTATGAGCGCAGACGAGGTCTAGGATCTGATCTACCCCGTCCGTCAGTGGACATCTTAGATTATTAAAATCTCCGTGGATCTCTTGCCAGATGTGGTAGTGCCAGTGTACTTCGCGAGAAGAAATTGGAATGGCTCAAGCAAGCCGCATCGGCCTAAATTATTTCTCTGAGTGAGTATATTCGGAAATTATGGGCATTTATGGACAATGACACACGTATTTTGTGACGCAGAGACTACGCTGCAGTCTAAGTGCTGAACTGGGAATGGTTCGCGACGTAGTTGCTCGTTTAGCCATGGTTGTGCAATATATTGCCGTATCTAAATTTTTGACAGCTCATACAACATCTATAACACATATTGGACAGTGATTTATCAGGGCCTCGGGCTTCAGCACACTGGCCGAAGGGATGCATACAGTACACCGAAACATCGTGACCTCGTACGCATTGGATTCCAAATCACGCCGATGTTCCTCGACGTACCACCGACGTATCAACTGCTCATCTCTTACTTAGTTCTCCGCGGATTTAGACGAATGGGTATATAAGACGGCTGTCATGATGATCTGGAAGCGTTTCACCTGATCCCTGATCCTCCTCATTATCCTCAGAACCATGCCTATTGCTATTGACGTTCACATCTTCGTCAAATCCGGACAGACGGATGCGTTCAAGGCTGCGGTGGCTCAAATATTCAAGGCTCTTGAGACAAAGCAACCGCATAGTCTATTGCGTCGGCTCGAAGGCTACTATAGCGTACCAGAGGTGGAGAACGATCCCGCAAATCTGTCGTCCGGAGAACCATTAGAGTCAGTTGAGCTACCTACCATCTTTCTGTACCAGGCTCACCTCTACCTACAGGTTTGTTCTTCACGAGGTATGAGATTTCTGTGCTGTAGCCGAGTATGGCAGCCGCTCATTTAATACTGTAGGAGTGGACGTCCCTTGCGGATTTCTTTACAGTAAGACGCGATCTTCGATTTTCGCTGCGAGCTGCGTACTCACATAAAACTAATTAGGGATTGACTGAACTGAAGGAGGATTACGATACTTACTTTGCTGCTACAGCAGATCTCATGGACGGCCCAAGGGCTACGAAAATCTACGAAGTGTTGGAGTTGTAATAAATTGGGGAGGGAGTGTTGATATTATTGGGTATATCCGCTTGAATTTCGTATGCTATTGATTCTGCATGTTATTTTGGAGTGAACCCAAACTTCAAAGTGAATGGGCCATCGATGAGGCCTGATGAGGCCAGGATGAGGCTGTCAGCTGCTGTCAGGCTGTGGCATCGAAGTGGCGCGTGAATTTAATAGGAGTATTGCCTGATTTGAACTCATTGGAGTCACCGCGCCACACCTCTTCCGAGTCTTCGGCATGGCTGCGCGTCTCCTCCGAGTGCCCGCCGCTCTGTCTCCGAATCCACAGCCCCTGCTTTCCTTTAAACCGCCATTTTATAGCCTCTTGCTGAACTACCACTCTCCATCTTTTGAGAGTACCATTCAGCTAGGCTAGCATGCAGCTAGCATCATACGGGTCGCGCGCCATACCCGGCCGCTTCCTAACTAGATTGCTACCCCGCAATCCAGCTGGGTCCACCAGACAGATTCATATTCATCTACCTCAGCCTGCGACCACTGGCTCAGCCAGGACTGCTACCCAAAAAGTCGTCCAGCAAACCCGCAATGTTCTTACAAGCTTCTTTGCACACTTGACCGCACCAGGACTTCGTGCACCGTCCAGTGCGCTCCCTATCACATCCCGAGCAATGCACACGGGGACGCACACAGGCATTCAAGGAATACGGTCGAATTTGTCGTTCCCGGTGCGCCATGCGCTGTCGAGGGGACCCTACCTTCCTCGTGTGCCGATGGTACCGAGAACCACGATGCAGGTCGGACTCGGCACAGCCAGGAACTTCAGCAGCACGCGACCTATTTTCCAGAATTTGGCACAGAATGTACCTGTTGCCGGTCGTGCATTCTGGGAGGCAGACTGGGACGTCATCAAGATGCGCGATGAATGCAGAGTGAAGATGGGCAAGGAGAACGGACAGATGGCCCAGGCCCAGACTAAGGAGATGATCAAGCCCACCAACAATGCATCCCTCCTCTTTGCTGACGTCAAATCCAATGCATCTCTTGACTCCACCTCAGAGGATGCCGCCGAGTTCGAGCGCTACTTCTCCACCACCAACCCGGCAACCGTAGGCCTGACGACCTACCTTCTCATCCCCCTTGCACCCACCCCCACATCTCGACTCCCTCTTTCAGCATCCCCGCTCCCCAGCGATCGTCTTCTGCCGCTCCCAGAGTTGGCATCGCTGCATTATTCGCACTCCACCCACAGTCTGCGCGTATCCTCGCTATTTGCGCGTCTAGACTCTGCCCACGTGTGGCATAAGGGGGTCTCCTGCGATGCGTACTCCTCTGGGAGGCATTCGACTGAAGGACAGGGCGTGTGCACCGTCCTTCGCGTCTCCTTCGCAGGCTGGAGTGCAGCGGAAGTGCGCAGCGTCATAGGCGAGAGCGGTTCTGGGTGGTGCGAATTGTACGAGGCAAACACAGAGGCCACTGCGGTCCCCGACGTCGACAGCGAAGATGACGCGAGCGAGATGGATGCTTTCAGCGAGGCCGACTCCCACTGGGCGCTGTCGCACGATGGTGGGGCGCCCGAAGACCACATAGACCCATCTCAGTCCTTCGTACTGCCCACGCTCGATTTTTCCTCTTCCTTCCTCGCGTCGGCCTCTTCATCGCCGCCGACACCTGCATCTGAGATCGACATGTTCTCCTACGCACCGTCGCCACCTGCCTCCGATGCGGACTGGGACCTCGGATCAGATGGAGGCTCCGCGGAGTCCTGGGTGCACCCTACATCCCGTGCTTCGAGCCGGTTTGGTTTCGGATTTAGCAGCGCCTTTGCCGGGCGATTGGGCGAAGAGAATAGGGTCTGAGAGCAGCGGCGTTTTGAGACGGTGTTCCTTGCGTTTGCGCATTTCATTCAATACTCCTAGGCGGGGTTATACACACTCCTTGTTTCGTTCCTATGCATCCCCGACTCTATTGTATTTACCTACAGCTACGGAATGTACACGATTATCCAATGTGTTGAGGCTATTGTGCCATCGCGCTCGGCAGTTGCCGATTCAGTGCCTGCCTCTGTTTCGATTGTTCAACTTCGTCCCCTTCCCAACCTCTTCCTCAGTCCGTCTGATCAACCTACCTGTCTAAATGCACGGCACCAGTGACTAGTGACTCGTATCGCCGATACCAAAATACGTGGCGTAGAATCCCTGCTAATCCTTTGGAGTGCTCTGCTTCCAGAGCAACGCCTTTACGCCGACTCATTGTTCGAACTCTCGTACTTCTTGTAATCGATACCACTAGTTTCTTAAGCTCTCTGACTGCAATTCTCGGGCTTTCAATCTTCAACTGGGCGCTCAGCCAGAACACGCCAAAATCCAGGCATTTCTCGCAGGTAGTGATAGGCGTGTAACGCACAGTACTAATAGCGCTGACAGCTCCAGCTCCCAGCCAACTCATTCGAATGAAATGCAATGTCAATTCAACGGCGTTATGCGATCTACTTCATATGGCACCATCTAAAATCCATATCATCTTGGTCGCTGGTGGAACTGGACATGCGAAGATAGAATTACGCCAAACTGGTGGCATAGCAACGTCGTGGATCCCCCTGGGTGCGGTGGTGCGTTGGTATCCGATAATCAATGGATCAACATCTGCAATTGTCTGTCAGTCGAGCGATCCAGGATCAAAGTCCTCGAGGCTTGATTAAAGGCATGGTTACAAGCGCGGCACTTTCGCAAGCACAACTTAGCACATACGGGTCATGGGCTTTGGACCCACAGCTCGCTCAGATTGCTCTGCATTTTTTGTCTCCCAAGACACATGCGTAGCGCCCCATTCAAATAATCCGAGCCGAAGCTCTGATCGAGATAGGATCAGGTTCCTGTTCGTAGCAACAAAAGTGAGAGGAGCCGGAGCACCGCCGATCATTAACGTCAATTACACTCTTCACAGGCACTGTATACAAATATTCTTCGATGGGCGCCCGAAAACCGGCCCTTATCTCAAAAATCGTGGGTTCCAGATACTCGTGTTGTCTCCTGTGGGCGAATATGGGTGCAGGACAGAACAATAAAGTATTGGGATACATAGTATCATCTCGGTTTTCTGCTTGACTGCGACTGGCGGGCCAGACACTCTTTCGAAATGTTCTTCTTCATCATTTTTCTATATCTTTTTACTCTTACTACCGGCGACATCATCGTCGACGACCAAGACGACGCCGTGAGTTACTCCTCGGGCTGGGCAGCATTGACCAGTCTTTCCAATTCCACAATTGAACAGTCTTTGGCGTATGACCGCACAGCGTTAGTTTCTGTTTTCCTTCCTTGCAGAACTTATCTAAAATAACTTTCATAGAACATGTAAGCTTCTGCGCTTCGCTTGCAAACCCATCTCATCGGAGCTCCAGCTGCCACATGTCTAACAGAATACCAATGCCAGATGCAAGTCACCTTCGTTGGTAAGTCTGCATGTATTTGAAATATCTGGCGGCTGCTCATATTTGACTCAGGAGAAGCAATCACGTTGTACATCATAAACTCTCAAACGAACGTCAACGCTACTTTCGACATCGATGGTAGCGCTCATCCGGGAGTTTATGTTGGAACGGCCACCGTCCTCACGTACAATGTCTCCGCTTATACGATATCGAACTTAACACCGACATTCCACGCACTTATGACAACCCTGTGGTCGTGGGATGACGCTTCTACCACTTCAAGTTCTAATGCATCTTCTTTCATCTTCGATTACGCAGTCGTCAGCAACAGCACATCTGTCTCAAGTCCCGGATCCTCAGCGGCTAGCTCTACTACCACTTCTAGCTCGAGCGTGTCTACGTCTTTATCCACGAGTCTAACTGCTACATCCAGCGTTATCATCACTTCAGCTGCCTCATCTTCAAGTTCTCTTGCAACCATTCCTTCCGAACCTGCATCTTCAATACCCATCTCGTCACCATCAGGTTCTGGAGCAACAGAATCTTCTATCACATTCCTTCCTCCACCTTCCTTATCAATTCCTTCCTTGACTGCCATACCATCACCAACCGGGGACGTGTCCACGTCTGTTTCATCGAAGTCGCAGTACGTCAATTTGTCCAACTCCCTTGTATTTCTTCACTCATCTTACAAGTAGTGCACCAATTGGACCAATAATCGGAGGCATAGCTGTCGTTGTGATCGTTCTGGTTGGCCTCGTCACTTTCATGATTCGCTCCGTGCGTCGAAAGCGCTCGCGCAGACGAAGTCTTATCGACTTCGACCTAGAGTTCAAGCCGATGCTCAGCCCTGGGAACACACCTGCTCCCGGTAGCTTTGGGACTATTTCTTACGACCATATCTCAATCCCCCCAAACCTTCGGATCGCCAATCGGCAAATTCCAACACCAATGCTGTATCATGCAACGCCAACCGAAAACACTCATTTCTCTGCCAATTCCACTTCCTCACGCGAACTTAATCGCTCGTCGTATCCGTACACGGTATCCACTCTTGCTGCTCAGCATGGCTCGCAATATCGACCCCATGCGCAGCTTGCCAGGAAGTATCTTCCATACGCACACCGTTCGACGTCCAGCCAGGTCTCTGCACCATCGGTATCCGAGAAATCTCCCCACCCAGGATCCGCCATAGGCAGCACATCAGTCACGGCTCCCTCAGATCTGCTTGATCCTGACCAGCGGGAGGAGGGTCAGCTGACTGACGAACAGATTGATTTCATTCGCGGCTTACGCAGCGCCAGCGTCTCCGAGGCCGATATTGCCCATGTTGTAGCCAGCATGAGGCTAATGAATAGGTCGACTCCCATGGCAGCGAGCGTATCACGGCCTATGACTATGTCTGCTCCTCCAAGCTATGATGCGGCACGATGAGTGGGCGATGTATTGTAATTTATCGTTTCAGAAACATTTTCATCCGCATCTGTTTCGTGATGCTCAGCAGCTTCTTTCACCTATTCGAACTTTATCTGTGACATTTATAGTGTTTTTCAATCAATCATTCTATACTACGAGGTGTCGCTGTGAGGCGTTGATACAGAGAGGCTTGTAAAGTTATGGAGAGGTAAATATTTTCTGTTTTACCTGGATCTTGTGCATCCAGGGCATTGGGGGTTATTATACGATGGGCGACAGATCACCTGGGATCAACGTTATAAAGCCAGCTCTTTTATCAATAGTATCTCAAAACTCTTCCAGGTCAATGTCAGGAAACTGCTACCCCATCGGCCTAGAATTTTTCAGCGATAGCTTTGTCATTTTTGCTAGAGGCACATGGAAATCAGGAATGCTGACTCCATCCAGCTTCACAGTGGTAAGAAGTGGGCCCCCTCCTCTGAAAAATATCCCCTAGCGAATCAAAGTCATGGGTGAACTGGTCTGACTCGTGATAGACTAGCTCAAATGATTCTAGCCTGGGTGCATTGGCATTTGTAAGGCGTTCAAGGTCCCAGAATATGAGTCTGAGGTTGTGGCACGATGGAGATTTAAGATATCTGGGTTAAATGCGCTGATCTCCTCGGCACTTCCATCTGGATCCTGGAAATATCGCTTGTCATCTTGATAGGAAATCTCAAGGTCAAGATGATTTGCTCTTTCAGCATATAATCTC
The DNA here is from genome assembly GCA_014898675.1 of Athelia sp. TMB. Taxonomy (NCBI): domain Eukaryota; kingdom Fungi; phylum Basidiomycota; class Agaricomycetes; order Atheliales; family Atheliaceae; genus Athelia; species Athelia sp. TMB. Next base: position 128,491 of record JACXVL010000123.1, on the reverse strand, counting down.
CAAAGGCAAGAATGCTGTCCTGGTGGAGCCGCAAAAATCTGGTTCCAGGGTCGCCGATAGTTACATGCCTTCAGCGGCGGCGGACTTGCGACAGGAACATCGATCCGGGCTTGCTTTCATCAAACCAGTTATGGGATGCTATTCTAAAGAAGGCGGAAAGTATCTCGTTTGGTACTTTGGAGATAGGTGATGTAGCCTCGTTTAGGTCCGCAGTCGCACGATACTGGGTCACGAGGTTCATGTCAGGGCAAGGTGCTGTGAAGCGCTATATGCAAAAGGAGAGTGAGACGACATTGAAAGGACAACATGATCTCTTTCACGGACCTATTTTCTAGATGGAAAACGGTATACGTATCGGGCACCCAACGGCACCAAGCTTACGCGTGCGACTTGCTTGAAAGATAGAAGAATCGTGAGAAAGAAAACAATGATTTTGTGTTGTGCCTTGTTTACCTAAGTACCATTTCGAGCCACTGCCATCTTCCCATATCTCTTATTTCTGGTCCAAGACACATATTCATCCTTCAATCGCCAAGATATCCAGCTGTCGTGGGTATGATTGGTGGTGATTACAAGAGAATATTTGCTTGCAGTAAGGTCAAAAGGCCGACTTCCGATCATCAGCCTGACGCTACTGGCATGCATACGTATGCCTGTGCATCCTTGTCCAAGCTTCCTTGTATATGACTCTGTTCGCGGTGGCAATCCTGCACGAGACATCAGACGTTGATCAAAGCTTTCGGATTCTTGAAAGTTCAGGGCTCTGTGCACTCCTGTGCATGCTCGGAAACACGTGTCTGGCCTAACCAACCACCGACGATCCTTCCGGATGCCAAATACAAACAAGGTAACAACTTCTTTGCGCTTCAAGTTCTCGCTATCACTTAGCATCAGGCGGCTCGTCGATCATCTTTGGCATTCCGTTTGAGGCATCACAACCTTGAGAGGCAGCGGGCCCGAAGTAGTACAGCTTCTTCGAATTCGGCATTCATCCCTCTGTTGAACGCGTCGTCGCAATTTCTTCAAAATACACCCTCAAATCACCCTACGAGATCATAGCAGGTATCAAATTGCCTTGGCCTTATTGTCCTCGATGTTCTTATAACCATATATATGCTTTGCCAGCCTGGGGTGAAAACTTCCCTCGCAACGCCGGCTTATGGTTCCAGATCAGTGTATGGTTGCCTGGCCGAAAATTCAATCCCGCCCCGTTTGTCAGATCGTGCCTAAGGGTGCGGGCATTTGACTGATGTGTACGTTTGTCTGTCGATATGGGTGTCCATCGATCATTTGTTACGCCCTGACGAACTGCGATCGAACGAGGCTCTTCATATTGCTTTGCCGCCTACCAGACTTTCCAAGCCAGCAAACGCACTGCTATGTCACTGATATACGCCATTTCTTTGTGCTTTGTCGGCGCAAAAGCAGACTGTGCCGTGGACGATACCAATACGCAAGATATCCTATATGGCTATGGCGCCTCAGGATGGACCAAACTACCTGGGCCAGATGCTTATAACCACACAGTGTTCGTCATTGTCTTGATTTCTATTCACTCTGCTATATGATTGCTGATATAGCCCCTTCTCAGAACCTGTGAGCTCTAGTCGTCATTCGCTGCATTTGACTTTCTCATCCATCATTACAGCTGCTTCCTGCTATCCCGACGATTCCCGATGTCCTTATTTTGATTTCTACTTCAATGGTAAGCATATTTCTATTCATTTACTGACGAGTATCTCTGACGATGTGGTATCAGGCATTGGCGCCACTATATACACCACAGGGGGCTTCTTCGGCGCAAATGTCACTTTCTCGACAGATGGTGCCAACATTGTCCATTGGACAATGAAACCGAGCACGTACACTCTCACCAATATTTCTGCTTACACGGTTCAGAACCTCTCTCAAAATTCTGGCGAGGTGCACCATTTGACAGGGCAGCTAAACCCTTGGCAGCCCCAAGGGGAAGGTCCTGACCCGATCGCGAGTCAATTCGGTTTAGATTGGATCTTGGTCAGAGTGAACAACCAGCCTGCAACCACATCTATATCTAGCTATATTTCCTCATCAGCATCGCTCACTGCATCCACCTCCTCACCCGCGCCCCTCGCTACATCCGCGGTCTCATCAGCATCCAGTTCCATCCCAGCATCTGTGACTACTGCTTCATCCGCGCCTCCTTCCGCCTCCACCACCTCGAAGCACAATTCCACAGGATCATACAGCGTGGAAGTTGGCGTAATAGTTGGCGCAGGTGTTGGTGGCGCCGTTGCCCTTGCTGCTATCATCGCGGCCCTCTATTGCATGCGGCGCGGCCGACGCGCGAACCAATTAATCGTCTTCGATGCTGACTCTGAAACTCATTCATCGTCATTAGGCCCTCAAACCACCGAAATTCTACAGATATTCACACCGGCAGCTCCAGTGGACCTCGAGCCACTACCCTGGCTCGTCCATGACCTCCCGCTCTCCACTAAACCGAGCCAGACACCATTTATCCAACTGGCACCGTTGAATGGGGCGTTTTCCGAGAAAGCGCCTCCCGAGCCTACAGTTCTCGCATGGCAGGGGGGCTCCTCGGAAGCAGCTTTGACTCCAGCAGCGCCAGAGCATGCGCAAGATGAGCAAGTAGAACTGACGGACGAACAGATCGACTTCATCCGCGGTCTGGGCAGCGCAAATGTGTCCCCCGAAGACATTGCACGGATCATCGACCGGATGAGGGCGGACTATGCAGCGGGGCGGACGACAGAGAGCGGGGGCATGCTGCCTGATTACGAGGCGCTGATAAGGAGTTGATTCGCCTGGACTTTGCGTAATTCTTGTCTATATTTATACATTTGGACTAAGGATTTGCGGCATGAAACTGTATGAATTCAACTTTGACTGTTATTCAGGTGGACAGCCACTCTTATCTCTAATGTTCACACAAAGAGAAAGTCCACTGATGAAATTTTCCATCCAGCACCTCCTCGTGGCTCTTCCTCTCTTCCATCAGCTCCAATCTCAGCTGCTTTGCATCCCCGAGCGAGATCGGGAAACCCTCCACATTTTCCATCACCTCCTGCACGATCTCTAGCGGCAGCTTCCCTGGTAGCGCACCGCTGCGCCCCAGCTCCTCCGCCCACCAGTCGCGCCGCTGACACGGCACGTGCGCGCTCGAAATGATCTGGATATGCGGGTCGACGAGGAACAGCGCCAGAATTTTCCTATGCCCGGGTTTGGTTGGGTCGGCAAGGCTGAATGGCGTCACGCGATGCTGGAAGACGTTGGGAAAGGTGATGAGGCGGCCTTGCTTGGTGACTACGTCGCCGACGTATTGCACTGAAGATTCTTCATTCTCACAACCAAAAATGTCTTGCAGCCATCCGTGCTCCCCTTGCCCATAGCTAATATCATACGTTTCGTGGTTCGATTGCTGGCGGAACGCCAAGCGACTTTCGGTGATGTTGGAGGAATCGTAGTAGTACAGCGCGGTGGCGCATATATGCTCGTTCTATCCGAGTTTGTGAGCCCTTATCACCGCATAGAAGGGGGGAAGCACAAACCAGTTGGCCCTCGACATGCCACGTGCCGCCGCTGTACTCTGGCTTCTCGGGCGTAAGGTGGATATTAGCAGTAGACCCTGTTGGCAGAAGTGACTTCCTACCAGCAACTGCTGGAAAAGTAAAGTGTACATAGCCCAGCAATTTGCTGGGCCTTTCAGTTAACTTTTTGCCAGCGCTTGCTGGGCCGTTCGGTTAACTTTTGCCCAGCAGTTGCAGGGGATGTGGCGCTGGGACTGGCAGGGGATGGGCTGGGTTTGACCCGGCAAAACGAGCGGGCGATTTGGCTCTTTGCCGCCGGCTGGCTCGGTGGAATGAAATTCCGATTTGGGAATCGTGCCCTGGCTGGCTCGCGGGCGCTTTGCATTCCTATTTTGGCTGGCACACTGTCGTGCCTGGGCGGCATCCGGGGCTGGCCATCCGTTCCCGCTTCTTCCCCGCTGCTCGCTGCGCGCCGCCCGCTTCCCGCCGCCGCCTGCTGCCCGCCCTCGCCGCGCGCAGCTCTCACCAAATGCTGTGCCGTTTGGTCTTTGGGGTCAGTGGCCACAAATCAACAAAAAAAAAGGCCCCCGCATGCAGCGAACGAGCACCTGGCTGCCCTGGAACCTCGGGGGCCTTCGGAAACGTGGCGAAAATGAGCGCATTGCTTCCACTTTCGGAAGGGTACCACCCCAATCCGGTAATGCTCATCAGCATTGGTTTGCTCAATTTGCTGCCCTCTCTCCCTCCCTTCAATTAGCCTTTCACCAGTTGTAATTCATCAATATAAACTAGTTGTATATGTGTGTGTGTGATGCTGACTTGATGGGAATTATTTAAAAATGTTGCAAAAATAGCGAATATATCCTTGGGCAGACATTTGGGAGGGGGTGGAAAATTTTATTGCCCAGAGAAGCTGGTAATGTAGGTATGGCAATATATCACAGTAATATACCTAATACAACGGTATAAATGTGGAAAATGAAGGAGGGGAGTGGTGATGGTGATGCCAGCAAAGCACCCTTCAAAAAGCGAAAAGGGATTGCCCAAACAGTCCCCCTGATGCGATAGATACGCGCCGCCAATGCTCACGAGGACTCTCGTGGGCTCTGGATGGTGCGTAGCATGTGTGGCACACGGGGGAGCATGTGGACCGAGCGCGAGCGTGAATGCTGGCGCGCTCGTGTCGTGTTGCAACGATAATGGGCAATGGGGCTGGTGGAGACGCATGCGTGGCACGGCGGACGCAGAGTGGCCCCGTTGGCGCGCACACTCGAAGGCAAATGAGTGGGGAGGAGGCACCCAAGGGAGTGGAGCGGGGGAGCAGGGACTGCAGCAACGTTGTGCAGTCCCTGATGGTCCTAATTCTCACAAATGTCAGTAAGAACAGTATAAACATATTTACTCACCTATTTGAGCCCCCTCACACCCATTCTTCAGCTCCTCCCGCATTGTTGTGGTCGCCAAGGTCGAGGAGGAGATTAAGACACGATGGGCGCTAAACAACAAAATCACCCGATCCGGCGTTGCGGTGGCGCAAGTTGTTCCTCGTCGTTTGCTCAATCGCTGGCTCGATATCGCGAATCAACTATCTGTACGTTGTAAATACATTTCAAGACTATAAAAATAGATATTTCAAACATTAGAATCAAAATCGGAGGCGAGACAAACGATATCGAGACTATGCTCCCGCGATATGCCCGATTTGGCCGTTATCTTGTTGTTTCGCTCTTTTGCCTATCATATTCGATCCACACTTGTATATTTTGATCGGACACTTGTAGGTACATCTATAGTGCATATATAACGACATAGCATCGAGAAAATCAGTGCCGCTATGATGTGGCCATCGGGGCAGGCAAGTAGCGAGTTTGAAGTCAAGTCAGCCATGAACCTCTCATCCACTCTGCTCAATCTCAATGTATTCGCTGCGCTTCCTTCCACAATGCCTCCAATCATGTTGGGTCTTTTTTATTGTCCTTATATACTTCAATTCCAACTTTCTACCAACTCAAATTAAATTAATCTGCTCAGCTGGTCATGCAAATAGATGATAACTGATGTATTTTGGTATGAGACAGGTATCGCCTCATGTGAGTCTCCGTATGTTCTCCGGCACGATTTTGTGGCTATTAAGCAGTCTATATGCATACTGAGAGTACCTATGAGCCTCTATAGTCTAGCTGGAGCCCTCCGAGAGACTGAACAGAAGTTAAACAGAGCATGTGGCTGAATTTGAGAGGAATGACTGACTATTATTTCTTGTAGATAGTTTGACATGTCATTTTTGACTTCCATGAGTTTATATACATATGATAGATACAATATCAGAATTATAAGGTGTATGGTGCGCTGGTGGAAGCATGGTGAAGCTTTCAGTGCTCGAGAGAATGAGTAGCCACAGCAAGACCCATATGCGGACCGTGGGAATTGAGCCACATACACCAACATGCACCCTGCCACGTCGCTTCCTTCTTAGCTCATCCACTTGCTCTTGGTTGTCCCCTTCCCCTTGGTGCTGCCGCCGTCGACGTCGGAGGTCCTATCCCCATGCGGGTTACATGTTGAGCATGTAGCCAGCGGTGGTCAGTCTTTCTTGGTTGACTTTCGATTTGCCAGTGAATGCTAACACACCTGACTTCAGCCCCGCCGTACTCCACCTCCTGTCCGCTGCGCACAGTTGTGCGCTTGTCTGCTCTTGCTGCCTTCGAGCCAGCCACACCCACTGTTCGTGATTGCGTCCCAAGGAACGCTCACCCCGCGCTGCCCCCTCACCAGCCCCACCCATTACGCACTATTCAAATGCCGCCCCACTTGCATGGCAGTCCCGTTCACTGCCAGAGCACCAGGCTCGCACGTCTGCTGCTGCTGCATCAGCTACATCTGCACGGTCACTACACCATATAGCTGTATTGCGCTGCCTATTGCCCCGTGCGTATACAGCCTACTAGCCATCCAGCATGCCCGCAGTTCTAACCTGCCCGTTTCAGCAGCATCCCCCATACCCACCGGCACCGCCTACGTACCATCCAGTTACGCGCCGTCGCCGCATGCGCGTGGCCGCAACCTGACGCCAACGCACCCGGTGTTCCTGTCCACTGGTCCCGCTCAAAGGCCCCGGCCCGTGCTTGCCCCGGTGAAGCCTGATGTCCGCTCCCGCATCTTCCCCGGCTGTTTCCCGTCGCGCCCATTGCCCACGCTTTTGATTACGGCGCGAGAGTGAGGAAACTAAAACACTGTTTCCAGGCTCGTTTGTTTCAGGATAGGGGCTAATATTCCTGAAGTAGCATTACCAAATCATGTTTATACATAGCATATTAATTATTTTTCGCTGCATTGCTGCCCAGGCACAACAATGTGCCAGCCAAAATAGGAATGCAAAGCGCCCGCGAGCCAGCCAGGGCACGATTCCCAAATCGGAATTTCATTCCACCGAGCCAGCCGGCGGCAAAGAGCCAAATCGCCCGCTCGTTTTGCCGGGTCAAACCCAGCCCATCCCCTGCCAGTCCCAGCGCCACATCCCCTGCAACTGCTGGGCAAAAGTTAACCGAACGGCCCAGCAAGCGCTGGCAAAAAGTTAACTGAAAGGCCCAGCAAATTGCTGGGCTATGTACACTTTACTTTTCCAGCAGTTGCTGGTAGGAAGTCACTTCTGCCAACAGGGTCTACTGATATTAGCGAGCTTCACAATGACTTGCAAGCCCCACTCCCCGAATTCTCTGCGCAAGTCGAACAGTGTCGTCTCCTCAGGGTCTTCGAACTCGGCGACCGGCGGCGGAATCAGCGTCAGCTCTCGGATGCGTGATTCATAAGTCCAGTCATCCTCCTCGGGTTCTTGTGCTGGTCTGTCTGCCAGGGGGATGTCTCCGTACTCGGGATCTCTGAAGGGAATGCGAACTCGTGGTTCGCCGTGAATACTCTGGAGCGGGTCGAGAGTATGGTTCCACAGTACAATTGCTCTGGCGATGATCTTTTCGATTACATCGTATAGAGCCTTGTTCTCACCTGGGTGCAAGTTGTTGATATAAGAGGTAATCCTGATGGCACTCGCGTCAAGTAGGTAAAGGATTTATACGAACGACTCACTTGACTTCGTCGTCGTCACCTGTGAACTCAACTTGGCACGGAAGCCACTGAAACTTCATGCTCCATGGATCCTCAAACTGCGAATAAGGGAATCGCTGGGATGCTGGGATGACAGGGGCAGGTGGAACTGGCAGGACCTCGCCTTTGCCGCACAGCTCGACGCTCTGTTCTAAGCCCACGATCGAGTCCTTCAGGATCCTAGTCATCCCGTACACCACCGGAAACAAGGACGGATGCACCAAGTCGAGGACCATGCCATTCGAGCCCGGGTGCCAGTCTTGCTTCGTAGGTCCAACTTGCTCCAGGGGCGCCGCGGCGGATTTGAGCGCCCGACGCAGCTCCTCAGAGACGATGTGGTCTGATTTGACGACATCGCCGTCATAGGCGGTCACGACGGCCGTTTCACCAAACGGTAATGACTTGTAGCGCAGCTCGCAGATGCAGTAGTCGATCATATCCTCCGATAAAGTGTTGTCTGTCGCTTCCCCCGCTTCATTGTCGGGGTCCTTTGCTGCACTAGAAGCAGACATCGCCTCCGACGTCCACTTCGCCACGATCTCGTCGTCGAATACCTGCGGGAAATCCTTAACATGAGCAGGATATAGGCCACAAACCAACTGGCCTTGCTATTCCAGCCCGGTTTGTCGGTGATCTCGTTCATGAAACGCATCATCGCGAACTCACGAAGGGGTGTCAACCGCAGTCTTATGTTGGTCAGACAAAACCGCGTACCAATCTAGGCTATTAAACTTACTGGCTGGATTTGCAGTCGAGGGCATTTGGGAAGAGTTCGCCTCTGTAACCCAGATGCTGAGTTTCAGCGAGAGCGCCAGCCCTAGATGGAGTGAAATTCAAAGGAAGACCGAATCCCGGCAATTTGACGGGATTGTTGGGGGCCATGATATGGCGACTCGATGGCGATTATCATGAGGGGCGCGCTCCTTAAGAACCCAGAATACAATGTCACAGGCCAGCCATGCCCGTATTCCCAAGGTCAGTCAAAGCCACGCTAATCCCACGGCATCAGAGTCATTTGAACTGTATGTATTCGTACAGATCCTCGTGGATCAAAGCATGGGCACAGAAGATAATTTAAGACCCGGCAGTGCAGCTACAGCTGTCATGAATTGGAACCTGCCAGAGCTGTGCCTCGAGAAGTGTGGCATCGTCGAGTCACCCAGAAGTAACGACGCCGCGTTTCGTCTGGGTTGTCGACTCTGAGCAGTATACATATGTAGTGGTGTGAATACGCTGTGTGGTGACATGTTGGCGGTTGCACTGTTGGAGCGCGTCAATGGCTGTGCGTTTGACTTTTCCGAGGCGTGTCGAACGACGAAAGCATGAGCGCGGACTCGAAGTGAAGAGTCAGGTGGGCGGAGCTTGAGCGTTGGCGAGTTTGCGGTTGTTTGTGGCGCGGACCCTGAGACTTGCCTCCAAGTTGAACCTCTTCAGTAAATTGCATATCGGCGGACTGGCACTCGATATCGCAACATTTCATAACTAGAATTTAGCTTCATCATAGATCCATCCGGGGAGGCCGATTTCAAGCCCCGATTCTGCCAATATAGCAAGGACCGCACGAGCGAAACCTGTTGCCACTGGCCAGGCTGCAAGGCGAACCCAACGAACTCGATGGCGCGCATTCAGGATCATATTTTAGGTATGAGGTGGCTACGCCATAGTACTGGTGTCTTGTACATCTTGGTCATGAGTCCGCCTAGGAAGGTAGATATTCCCAAATTGTCTTTCCTGCTATTCGCCACCGCAGAAGCGAAACCTCGTGCCACTGACTGTACAGCGAGCTCAATAAATCAATGGTACACATTGATAAGATGATAATCTTGTATGGTATGAATGTCCTACGCTATAAATTTTCATTCCACCATATTTATGATGGTCTAGCTGTCCATGGGTGCAGAGGCCAGGTCGTTGCGACGTCTGTACAAACAGCGAGGTGCTCGCTGATGCAAGCACCATCAGCCTCCACTCCACCGACAAGAAGAGCAATAGTTGGGGAATGACCGAGTCGTGCTCGCGATCTGCACCGATGGGGGAACTCTACCACCTCGCGCTCTTTGGTCGGTGTGATAGCTGCGTGAGCATTCTGGTTTCTATACGTCCACCCCCTGCTCCAGCACAGGACTACCTCGAGCAGTTCTCGGAATTGCCTCGCATATTTACTGACTCTGAGCAGCGCAGACTCGAAAACCCTTACTGGCCCGCATCCCCGCATCCCCAGCCCGCCTATAGCGTGGTAATCGCGCCCGCAAGCGCTGGGTCCCGCGCGCCACCCGCTCTGCGCTGCAGAGCCGGCGGCACTCGGGAGCGCAGCCCCTACGATCCACGCCGACGACGACATGAGACGATCCCTGCGGTCCGTGTGGAAGCGCCGGTGCCCTGCTGTTCCGTGCTGAAGCAGACGGTGAGTCAGTGCGCGATAAGGAAGTTGGGGAAGGCGACCGCACCAGCTTCGCGCGGCGCTCGGAGCCCCTCATTCACAGCTTCCGCGCCCGGTGCATCGGATAGGAATGGAACACCCGCCCCCTCGTCATCCCTGCAGCCCGCCCCGCTCGAGCACGCCAGCAAGCGGGTCCGACGCGCGTCCGGCTCTGAGGGCCACAGAGGCGGCCGCGCCTGGAACCACGCTTACCAATTAGTGCAGAGCGGGCGCTGCCTCCTCTCCCGTGACCGCCTGCCCTATCACGCTGTCGGATCTGCTCCATCGCTCGCACCGACGAGGGGATCCGACGGATACCCGGCTTTGAGGGCGGCAGAGGCGGCTGTGCTCGAAACCTATCCATGTGTACTATGGCAGGCGCTGCGGCGCGACAGAATGGTGCGGTCCATTCAAAGCGGGCTGGTGGGCGGTCGCGTCAGGTTCATGGGAGGGGTTGTGAGCTAACAGAAGCACCGTACACAGGATTTTTAGGTCTGTATTGGGGAATGCAGTGGTTGAGTGCTGAGAAGAAAGCGTGAGCACTGGGTGCAAGATCCGTGGGAGGCCAGTATCCATCGATATCATGGAGGAGTGGTCTTAGAGCAGCATGCATCTCAATGAAGCTTCGATGGCGCTGCTGCGTCCCAGCATGCAGCGCACACGTAAGATTAGCGGTCCATCCGAGGCTCGCGTGAGTCCAAAGCATGGGCAGCGAGTTGGACAGAAGTTGGGCAGCGCTGATCCATTTGGGTGCGTGTCGAGCGGGATACGTGTACGCAGGCCATGTGCAGGCCGTGTCGCAGCCGCGTGGTGAGTGCCGGTTTCGTGTTGAGGACATGCATCAAACACGACAGCGGGAGCGGCTTTGAAGATGCTTGAGTTGATCACGCTTCTTCTGAAACAGGACAGTTGCGGTGCGGGTTACATGTACTAGCAAACGGGCACAGTCCCATGGTGGCCTGAGCGGTCTTTGAGCAGATACATTCGAGGCGGTGTGTGAGACGTACCTGTTCCATTGCTGTTTCTACGGTCTCCTTCTCGCTTTTCACGCTGACCCTATTGATATACTGAGAGCGGTGCTTGAGGCATATGACGGACGCCGAGTGCTGATTTCAAGATCCGTGACCACGATTAGACATAGTCCGTCGATACGAAGAGGCTTGACGTGCGGTGATAGAGCAGAAGTGCAAGAGAGGTTTCCGGCCAACGGTGGTCCACATGATCGATGGATGTCGATGCGGTAGGTTGAAACTCGTACTTAGCACGCGGGCCAGCAGCTCCGTGGCTGTGCCATGTGGCTGAGTTGGGGTTGTACGCATCAAGACTATTCCTGTTGCAGCGCGTCGAATAGCGTTGAATATCATCTCAAAGTTGGCCAAGATGTATGGCATAGGTGCATTTTCAATGGGAAGCTTATGAACTTACCTTCGAGTGTATAATTCGCTCGCCATGAACATATTGGCAATTTGGCTTGTGGCGCGGAGCCTGACTTGTTCAAGAAGTTCTTATAAACGGTCAACCCTCAGTCAACCCACAGGCCTCAGGGCACAGTAAGAACCTGTCCTGTACAGAAGCAGTCTACAATCTTCGCTGTGCAATCATTTATTTGGATTAAAACAAGGCAATCTGACTACAAATGAATCCTTGCCACCATCAGCCACGCCACACTCAAAAAAATTATGATCTGTTCTTACCCTGCAACATCCACTATACCAGTAAAACTGGCAGTAATAGCTATTTCATACAACACGAAATATAACCAAGATCTCACCTGTTCTCACATACTGCCGACTTGAATATCTGCCACATACCCCAGCCGGTGAAATCACCAACCCCGCTCCATGGCCGCCTGTCTCGTTTATCTCAGCGCCCCGTCATCCTATCTCGCTCTGCTTTCTGCATCTATGTCACTGCGAGCGGGGCATCCGCATTGGCCGCTTCCTCTCCCCGCACGCATGAAACGTCCAGACAACATCGCGCGGCCCGCATCGATATCCCCGCGCATCAGGAAGCACCCGCCATCAGCGTCCACACGGGTACCCGCTGCTTATCGCGCGGGCGCCATTAAGGACGGTGGAGCCGCGCACTTACGTATCGAGCACAAGAAATGCTTTCCCTGAGCACTCGGAAGGACATCGGCGACCGCTATCGGCGCGCTCAACCGCTCGTGTGACTGTGGCGCCCCTTATCGGAGCACACACGACCCAGGGACTCGCTCCCCGAGAGACGCCAGACGGGGCCAAGATAGGGAAATTCTAATGTATCTCGTTTGTAAAATATTGCGCAAAACAAAAAAAGAGGAAACAACAAAATGCTGTAGGTATATAACAGGCCAAATGCAAGTGTACAACACTTATATCGAAGCGCACGAGACGCGAAACTGTAGCTGTATGGCAAACTGTAAGCAGGTATGTAGATAGATATCAATTGCAATCAAAACCGAACCGAACCCAGACCCAAACCGCACACAGCACGAGCCCGACGAGTCAGCCCTTGCTCGCGCGCTTCGCCGAGCCCGACGCGGACTTGCCCGCGGACCCCGACTTGCCGCCGCGCCCCGCGGACGTCGCGCGCGCCGCGTTCTCCTTCGCCGCGCCCGTCTGCGTCGCAGGCGGGTGCCCCAGCTTCGGCACGCCCCCCGCCCCCGCCCCCGCCCCCGCCGCCGGCCGCTCGCCCACATCCGCGCCGAGCTCGTCCACGGGCTTCATCGCATCCGCCTCCGCCTCCTCCCCCTGCGCATCCCCCCCGCGCTCCGCCGCCTCCGCCCTTCTTACGACGTCCGCCTCGCCCTGCACGCGCACGCCCTCGAGCCACACGTGGTGCGCGAGCTCGCCCGCCCTTGCGCGCTTGTCGGGGTGCAGGCGCAGCATCGGCGCGAGGAACGCGGCGATGCCGTCCGCGTCGGCTTTGGGGAAGAGGTACTTGTCGTGCAGCACGCTCTCGAGCGGCCAGTAGCGCAGCTTGTTGATGTGCCGGAGCTCGCCTGCTGGGCCTGTCAGCGTGCGTTCTTCTCCTTCTTTCCCTCGTCATCCCCGCATATATGGGGGGAGGAAAAGAGGGGGGAGAGAAAAGGGGGAGGGAGCTGACCTTTGCGGTTGAAGAACTCGGAGCTGTACTTGCCGGCAAACGCGATCGTCTTGGGGATCTCGCCCATGAGCTCGATGATCTGCGCGATGTGGTCGTCGTCCTTGCTGTAGCGCGAGCCCGACGCGGGATCGAACAGGTAGTCCCCGCCCGTGATCAGCTCGAAGATCTGTGCGTGCGTGCGTCAGCATCGCAGAAACGCATCGTAGCAGAAAACGCATCGTCGCAGCACAAACGCCGCCGAGAAAAACAGAGGGGAATAACGCAAACAGACGGGACACTCACCACACACGCAACGCTCCACACATCCGCGCTCACGCCCCACTTCGCGCCGAGGATGACCTCGGGGCAGCGGTACTGCCGCGTCTGGATGTCGTCCGTGAAGTGGTGCTCGACCCACGTCGCGTTCCCCAGGTCCGCGATCTTCACCGTGATGCGCTCCGTGCCGTCCAGCCCTGCTCCTGGGCCCGCGGAGGAGGAGGAGGAGGTCGCCATGGAGGTGTCGGTGGCGAGGGACGACGGCTCGATGGCGGCGGCGTCGGAGGGGGCGAGGGAGGTGGCGGTGGTGGAGGTGCTCGCGGTGGTGGTGGTGGATAGGTCGGAGGCGGTGGGCGGCGCGGAGGAGGCGGTGTCGGTGGAGGAGCTCGGTGCGTGCCCGGGCGCGAGCTGGCTGAGGAGGGACGGGCCTTTGGGCGGGAGCGGCGGCGGGACCTCCGCGCGGGAATCGATGCTCATCTTCGTGATGCCCTCCTCAACATTATCCGCACCCACAGCAGCATCCTCGCCCGCACTCGCATCCTCGCGCGCGCTCGCACTCGCACCACTCGCGGCGCCCGGGGCCATCTTCGACATGCCAAACGCCCACTTGTCAAGCATGGGGCTGCTCCCGAAGCTCGAGCTCGGGCTCGGCAGCGGCTGCGAGCTGTGTATGCTCACGCTCACGCTCTCGCTCCTTGGCGTCTGGTTCCCGCCGCGGCCCTTGCTCGGCGGCACGCCCACGAGCTTCGTCCCCCCGCCCGGGCCCGCGAGCTCGTTCGCGCTCGCGGCGAGCTCGCTCTGGATGATGCTCTCGACGTCGTCGATGCAGATGAGCACGTTCTCCGGCTTCAGGTCCGTGTGTATCACGCCGCAGCAGCGGTGCATATAGTCCAGGCCCAGCAGCACCTGCTTCGCGATCTGCTTCACGAGCGGGAGGGGCACGCCGCGGTTCTGGTGGCGCTTGATGAGGCCCAGGAGGTTCTCGCCGAGGACCTCGAAGACCATGCAGACGTGCACGCCGTTGGGCCCCGCGTGGCGGAAGTGGTCGAGGAAGGCGATGACGTGCGAGCGGCCGGGGTGCGTGTGGTGCGGGTGCGCGGCGCCGGGCGCGCGCGGGGCGGCGGAGGTGATGAGCCGCTGGAGGAGCTTGATCTCGTCGAGCGCGGTCTCGGTGTAGCGCGGCGCGCTCTTGACGACCTTGAGCGCGACGTGCCGGTTGAGCCTGCGCGTGATCGCGGTTAGCGTGGGGGGGTGAGTCGCCATCGCACGGCAGGATGGCGCGGACGCACCTGGTGTCGCGTGCGAGCCAGACGGTGCTGAAGTGGCCCCAGCCGAGCTTGCGCACGACGACGTAGCGGCCGCCGGCGAAGGCGTCGGCGATGTGCACGGGGTGGTAGCCGCCGGGGACGTAGTCCTCCCAGTCCTCCTCGTCCTCGGTCATGATCGATGCAGAGTGGGACGAATACGAGGCGTGTGACATCTTGGCTCGTTATCTGCTGCGCGGGCTTAGGTCAGATTGCAGGGCGAGATAAGGAGCAGAGATAAGCACCTCTAGGGGTGATGCGGGTCTTTCCGTGCGTCTTGTCCCGGCGTTAGCGTGCTGTAAAGGCCCGTGCTCGTCGTGGGGGGTGGTGGCGGGCTGAGGGGGGCGGCGAGGGGGACGGCGAGGGCGCAGACGGGGGACAGAGACGCGGACGCGCAATTTGAGTTGATTTTTGGCGGGGTCGGGCCCTCGGGAGGTAGCGCCGCAATGGGACGCTGACGTAAACGCCTCCTCTGATTGGCTCGCAAGCTCGGATCTTGACCTCGATGACGCAGGCAGGCGTGCACAGTCTGCATATTAACCTACCACGTCCTCGAGTCGCGCGTCCTCGGGCCCCACCAGTCCTCGAGCCCCCTGCACCCTCGAGCCGCCGTTGTCGCTTCTGCGGTGCGCGTCCTCGCGTCGGAGTAACACCGGGCACGCGGCCGCCACGCGCCTGGCACATGGCCGCGTACACGTATCCCGCTCGACACGCCCCGAATGGATCAGCGCCCCAGCTCGCTGCCCATACTATGTGCTCACACGAGCCCGGATGCACCACGGATCTTGCGTGCAGCCCATTCTGCTCTAACACCGCTCCCCCATATCGATCGATACGATCGCCCACGGATCTTGCGACAGCTCTTCTCAGCACTCAACCACTGCATTCCTCAACACAGGCCTAAGACTTATACAGACTTATACGTATGGTGCGTCCGGCTCTCAGCCCTCCCATTTCAAATTCGAACCTGACCCAACCGCCCACCAGCCCGCTTTGAATGGACCGCACCGTTCTGCTTCGTGCCGCAGTGCCCTCTTCCGGGATTTTGGCGGGTTCCAAGCGCACCGCCCTCAGAGCCGGGTGTGGCATTCCTCAATACAGGCCTAAGACTTATACGTATGGTGCGTCCGTAGCTCGCAGCCCTCTCATTTAAATACGAGCCTGACCCGACCGCCCACCAGCCCACCGCGGATGGACCAAGCCGTTCTGGCGTGCCGCAGCGCCAGCCATTCGGGCTCAGCAGCCTCTGAGGCCCGCAGAGCCGGGTGTGCGTCGGCACCGCTCCTGCGAGGCCCCAAATTGGTAGACGAGGCAGCGCCGCTTCATCATGTTGGGTGGTTCGTGGTTCCAGGCGCAGCCGCCTCTGAGGTCCTCAGAGCCGGGCGCGCGTCGGACCCGCTCCCCAGCGCGCTGAGGTGGCGAAGTGTCGATGCAGCCGCCTCCAAGCTCGCACTGCATTCCCCAATGCAGGCCTAAGACTTATACGTACGGTGCGTCCGAAGCTCACAGCATCCCCTCATGAACCGTCTGACTGCCCACCAGGCCGCTGTGCATGAACCGCGCCGTTCTGTCGTGCCGCAGCGCCCGCCTGGTACACACGAGTCGCTAAGCACGGCCATCTCTGCGTGCGCGCGATGAAGCGGACGATAGCATGGGAGACGCGGCCACCCGCCTGCATAATATGGCAAGCGTGGTTCCAGGCGCGTCGGACCCGCTCGCCAGTATGCTCGAGCGGGACGGCGGAGGAGCAGCGAGGGGCAAGGCTGCGGGGGGCGGCGGAGATGCGAAAGGGGGGGCCGCTGCCACCCCATCGCCCTGCGCGGGACGGCGGCCGCGCGACGCCCGTGCTCCTTTTCATGATTCTATCCAGTCCAGGCGCGGCTGCCTCTGCGGTCCGCAGAGCCGGGTGCGCGTCGGCTGTTCGGTGCATGCTGAAGAACACGGAGACGCGGGGTGGATGGGCGGAGATGCGGAAGCGCGCGTTGCTCGCAACCCGTCGCGCTGGCCGCCTTCCGTCGCGCGGCGGCCGGTTCGCGCTTGAGATGGGCCGCGCCCGCCGTCGTCTGTGGCGAGTCCAGGCGCAGCCGCCTCTGCGGTCCGCAGAGCCGGGTGTGCGTCGGCTTCACTGCTGATTACAGCGGGCGCGGCGGAAGATGGGTGGGCGGGCCACGGAGGACGGGGGGCCGGTGGGTTCTCGAGTGGATGGGACCGCCGGATGTGGCGCACAGCGGGCCGGTGTGGGTTTCGCGTGCATTGCTGCTTAACCTGTATGCGCCTCCTTGCGATTTGCGAATACAGTCCGTTTACAGCTACGATATGTAGGTTGCGATCGCATTGACAATATCGAGCACTTCGGGCCCTGGAGCTGGCGTTTGCAGGCACTGTTCTTCATCGTGCTCGCCACATCTTCAGAAGCCCTTACCCTGATGATAACGAGCCCCGACGTTCTTCCGGGACTCAGGGACGGCGGGGGACATATATGCGAGGCAATTCCGATGCTCATCGTGGCTGTTCATGTGGCTGTATCCTTCGTCGCGGGCAGCGCGTCGTATTTGAGTAGGAAGGCGGAGGGGTGACGAGCGTGCCCTCTGTTCTCCGGCGACTCCCAGAGCAGACAGTGGGTCAAGAGAGGACCTGCGGACCTTTGTGGAGCAGTGGATATACAACCGCTCAAGCATCCATACAGTGTGCATTCGCACCGGTTACAACGATGCTCTTCGGCATCGCCAGTAGCTACGATGTAGTAGTCATGTGGGCAAAGGGGAATCGGAAGAAGTGGGATATGCAGAGCTAGGAGACCAGTTTTCTGTAGACTCTATGCAGTGGGTGCAAAAATGGATGCGCCCTTCGAGCAATCGAGTTCGCCGTTCGCTCCCGCTGTGGCACCAGGCAGAGCCATCTGAATCGAGAACTGGGCACGTCCTACCTAAACTTATCCTGGTAATTATATGTATATGCGAGATTGATATTGTCTGTACTTGAGCTTACAAGAGTCGAGTCAGGCAATTGGAGAGGCTGGTTCAGCAACTTGAACCTATCAGGCTCCGCGCCACACCCGACAACAACGACGTAAGGCCGCCCGCGCCCACCCGATCTTGGCAACTGCCGCCAACGCGTATGACTCGACCTTGACTCGACCTCTCTGCGCGCCTCTTGTTTGCTCTGGTTCGCTTCCGATGCATGGACGTCTGCGCGGCCGTGGCCTGCCAGTGGGATAACCAGCAACTTTTTGTCAGTGTCACCTGGTCACTATACTACCCAGTCACACAACATAACGTATCCTGCTCAACAGCATACACCGAAATGCGAGTCATGCTTCAGCGCTGCCACACTTTGCAAGTCACAAAGTGGTTCCCATATTTTATGTGACGACTCAGCTACCCGTGCTTGGATCCTTGCAGATGTACACCAAATAGATTCTATTCAAATGACTCTGTGATAGTGGGGCTAGGGTGGCATACTGACGGTCTTAAACTGCTTTAGGAATCCGGAAATGACTCGCCTGTGAAGGTGTAATCGCCTTGAATACTTAACTTGAGAAAGGCGCCCTACGCGATAGGAGGTATTCACTCATCCTCGTCCATCATGCCCTCCAACAACCCCTTCAAATTGCCAGGATTCGGTCTTCCTTTGAGCTTCTTTCCATCTGAAGCGCACCCACAGCCTCCAGGCTTCAAAGGCGAGCTCTTCCCGAACGCTCTCGATTGCAGATCCAGCCAGTGAGTTTTATAGTCGATCAGCGCACGGCTTGAAATGACGGATATAAGGCTGCGACTGACACCCCTGCGTGAGTTCGCGATGATGCGTCTTATGAACGCGATCACAGACAAACCGGGCTGGAATAGCAAGGTTAGTCGATTCTTTCCTTGCGTCCCGCTTGTGCCGAGGTTTCTGCCGCAGGTCTTCGATGAGGAAATCGTGGCGAAGTGGAAGTCGGAAGCGATGTCTGCTTCCGGCGTGACTGACGAGGCCAGGGATCAAGAGGGTGGAGCAATAGACAACGCACTATCGGAGGACATGGTCGACTACTGCATCTGCGAGCTGCGCTACAAGTCGCTGGCGTTCGGCGAAACGGGCGTCGTGACAGCTTACGACGGCGATGTTGTCAAATCGGACCACATCGTTTCTGAGGAGTTGCGTCAGGCCCTCAAATCCGCCGCGGCGCCCCTGGAGCAAGTTGGGCCTATTCATCAAGATTGGCACCCGGGCTCGGATGGCATGGTCCTCGACTTGGTGCACCCGTCTTTGTTTCCGGTAGTATATGGGACATCTAGAATCTTGAAGGACTCAATCGTGGGCTTGCACCAAGGCGTCGAGCTGTGCGGCAAAGGTGAAGTCTTGCCTGTCCCGCCTGTCCCCGTCGCCCCATGGACACGTGCGTACCACACGCCAGATCAGTTCAGCACAAAATTTCAGTGGCTTCCGTGCCAGGTCGAGTTCACGGGTGATGGCGGCGAAGTCAAGTGAGTCGTATGACTTAAACATTCCGAATGCTTGATACGATAATTGTTCAGGATTACCTCGTACATCAATAATTTACACCCGAAGGAGAACCAGCCCCTATACGATGTAATCGAGAAGATCATCGCGAAGGCAATCGTGCTGTGGAACCGTACCCTCGACCCTCTTGTGGTCCGATTCGCCAAAACACCGCTTCGCATTCCCTTTGAAGGCCCCGAGTACGGAAATATCGACGACATTCCTCTAGCAGACAGGCCAGCACAGGGGCCCGAGGAGAATGATTATCACTATGAAGAGCGCCTTCATGAGCTGGTGCTGATCTCGCCTCCGGTCGGCGAGTACGAAGACCCCGAGGAGACGGAGCTGTTCGACTTGCGCAATATCACCGAAAGCCGCCTGGCATTCCGCCAGCAATCGCAAGTTGAGATGTACGACATTGGGTACAGGCAAGGGCGGCACCGTTGGCTACAAGAAATTTTTGGATGCGAGAACGAAGAATCGTCGGTGCAATACGTTGGCGACGTGGTCACCAAGCAAGGCCGCCTCATCACCTTCCCGAACGTCTTTCAGCATCGCGTAGCGCCGTTCAAGCTCGCGGACCCGACCAAGCCTGGCCACCGGAAGCTCCTCGCGCTCTTCCTCGTCGACCCGCATATCCAGATTATTTCGAGTGCGCACGTGCCGTGTCAGCGGCGTGACTGGTGGGCGGACGAGCTGGGGCGCAGCGGCGCGCTTCCGGGAAAATTGCCGCTGGAGATCGTGCAGGAGGTGACGGCCAGTGTGGATGATTTCCCGATCTCGCTTCAGGACGCGAAGAAGCTGAGGCTGGAGCTGATGGAGGAGAGGAAAGGCTATGATGTGAAGCTGGACAATAAATTTCATGAGGAGACTTTTTCTTTGTGTGAACATTAGGGATATCGTGCGATATATATCTGCTCTTTTCGATGGATTGTAGACGATCTAAAGGCTGCTAGTGCGGCCATACTGCTACTGCTACTGTCCCGTTATGGCCTATTTCACAATGCTATACACTTGCATCGGATTGTATTATTCGTCTACTCCTATTCTCCTCAGATTTTTAGCGTTTGTATATGAATTTACATGCTCGTCAATACCTTCTCTACAAACAGCATCCGTTATATCCTAACTGCTCGCATTCTCTCGTGCCCGGCACCTTCAAGCTGAACACGCGGACTATTGAGGGACGAACTCGGTGTATACGGCTCTCGGCGCAACTCTCACACCCGAGACCTCCGACCGCCCAACGGTCCGCGACACCGATATGTTGCGTGCGCCGCAGCGCTGGCGAAAGCTCCTCCGGTTTTGATATAGGGAACGCGGAGAATAGGTGGCGCGAACGAGAGAACAAGTACTTACGGGCCAGTCATGACTCACGCTGTCTGCTGGATAGAGCGGCTGCTGAATCTGAATCATCTACCGATACCATGCTCTGCTGGCATCTGTTGTATGCTACTTTGACTAAGTTATCGCAGAGTCTTGAGTCTCGGCGAGTCGGCAAGTCGTAATTCAACAAGCAGATTCCCATATACGGCAACTGTGCCTGACCCACGAGGATTTACGTCAGCACGCGGACTATTCAAATGACTGTGTATGATGGTGGTGCTGGTGAAGGCATTCTCTGACTTGCCGTGGCAATTGAGACATGACTCGGGCTTGTGAACTTGTGAAAGTCTCACATCCATGGCTACTTAAGGACCTCACCTCGCGCAATAATTGGCATCGACTCGTTCTTGCCCATCATGCCCTCCAACATCCCAGTGAAATTGCCAGGATTCGGTCTTTCTTTAGACTTCACTCCGTCCCACATCCAAGCCAACAATGTCCAGGTTGGAGAAAATCACCAAGAGGGCTTTGGAGGCGAACTTTTCCCGAATGCCCTTGACTGCAAGACCAGCCAGTGAGTGTTTAGCAGATCGGTTCACGGCGTAAACTGACGGACATAAGGCTGCGACTGACACCCCTTCGTGAATTGGCGATGATGCGGCTCATGAACGAGATCACGGACAAACCAGACTGGAACAGCAAGGTCGGTCGATTTATTACTTGCATTCGCCCATGCTAAATTTTCCGTAGGTCTTCGATGAGACGATCGTGGCGAAATGGAAGTCAGAAGCAACAGCCGCTTCTGGCGCGAGAGATGAGGCCGAGGATGAAGATGCCGACGCGATAGACAACGAGTTATCGGAAGAAATGGTCGAATACTGTATCAGCGAGCTCCGCTACAAGGCACAACAGTTCAGCGAAAATGGCCTCGTGACTGCCTATGACGGAGATGTTGTCAAATCAGACAGTATCATCTCTGAGGAGCTGCGGCTGGCGCTCAAGTCTGCTGCTGCACCCCTGGAGCAAGTTGGACCTATCCATCAAGATTGGCACCCGGGCTCCGATGACATTGTCCTCGACTTGGTACATCCCTCTTTGTTTCCGGTAGTGTATGGGACGACCAGGATCTTAAAGGACTCGATCGTGAGTTTGGAGCAGTCCGTCGCGCTATGCGGCAAAGGCGAAGTCTTGCCCGTTCCGCCTGCCCTGCCCGTTCCAACAAGGCGGGGATACCATCATGCGGAATTGCACGGAGATCCGTTCAGCAGGAAGTTCCAGTGGCTTCCGTGCCAGGTCGAGTTTACTGATGACGACGACGAAGTGAAGTGAGTTGTTAATTCCGACGAACATCAGAAATTCTTGATACGATAATCATCAGGATCACCTCATATATCAACAACTTGCACCCTGGGGAACACAAGGCTCTCTACGGCGTAATCGAGAAGATTATCGCGAAAGCAATTGTGATGTGGAATCATACTCTCGATCCTCTCAAGGGCGGTTTTAGCGAAACACCGACTCGCATTCCCTTCGAAGGTCCAGAGTACGGGAGCACCGATGATATTCTCCCGGAGAACAGGCCAGCTCAAGAGCCTGGGGAGGACGATGAGACCTATGAAGAGCGCCTGCAAGAGTTGACGCTGATCCAGCCAACAGTCGGCGAGTTCGAAGAGCCCGAGGAGAAGGACCTGCTCAACTTGCGCGAGCAATATGCGGAGCACGGCCTGCAAGTCATCGTGAAACTTGCCAACATCCACCTCACTCCTGAAAAGCCCGAGTACGGTGGCGGCACATGGCATGTCGAAGGCCAATTGGTTCGTGTATTATCCTCTTCTAGCCGGCTCCGGAGACTCACAAACTCTGACAGAACGAGCATATTTGCGCCAGCGCGCTGTACTATTATGATTGTGCTAACATCACCGAGAGCCGCCTCGCGTTCCGCCAGCAGTCGGACTCTGAGACGGCTGATTTCAGCTATGCACAGGGGCAGCATCGGTGGCTACAGGAGATTTTCGGGTGCGAGAACGAAGAGTCTTCGGTGCAATATGTCGGCGAGGTTCTCACCAAGGAAGGCCGCCTCATCACTTTTCCAAATGTCTTCCAGCATCGTGTGGCGCCGTTCAAGCTTGCGGACCCAACCCAGCCTGGGCACCGGAAGATCCTCGCGCTCTTCCTCGTCGACCCGCATATCCAGATCATCTCGAGTGCGCATGTGCCATGCCAGCGGCGCGACTGGTGGGCAGATGAGCTGCGACGCACCAATGCGCCGCTGGGTAAGCTGCCGCTGGAGATCATGCAGGAGGTCACGGGGAAAGTGGAGGATTTCCCTATTTCGCTCGAGGACGCGAAGAAGTTAAGGTTGGAGCTGATGGAGGAGAGGAAGAGTCACGACGTGTTGCTGGACGGTAAATTTCGTGAAACGACCTTTTCTCTGTGCGAGCATTAGGAATATCGTGCAATATGTCTCTGCTCTTCCCAATGCATGATGACTTACAAGGTCTGGATCTACTTGTGCTGCCCAGCTGCTACCATTCTTTTTCAACCACGGTTTGCGCTCCTGTTCACTGTTGTAGACCTGCATTTCAATTTCTCATCAAATATTCAGCAGTTGGAATTCCTATCTGTCTGATTTATTAAAGCACTACCAGGATGCGAAGTGTTACTGTATAATACTTCGACGATGTTTTTGTTGAGAACTGCCAGTGAAATTATTTCTTCAACGCATCACGCCCCGCGTCACACACAAATGCTGTTGAAAATGGCTGCTGAATGAATCGCAGACTTGGCTGGCCATAGCATCATCAACAATGCATTTGGAATGTTCCTACATGTATATGTGCTAGCCTTAATTCCAGTGAACGAGGTGCAGGAAGAGTATGCTTTGACTGCCAGGCTCCAGCCACATGCCATGGCACAGCCACAGGACTTCAGCATTGCGGCGGCCGCGCTGCCACCCCATGCTATGCAAACAAATATTCTTGATAAAACCCAAGGCTGTCTGGGTCACTTATCTCCGCTTTGTCGATTAGATTATGGAACCACGCCAATAGCATTTTGAAAGCTCGACTGAGAGTGTGGGGTCTCTGCAGAGCCAGGATCAGCAATGCGCCAATGATCATTGCGCTGATCAGCAAGCAGATAAACCCGATGGCTGCCTTTCGTGACCGCGGCCTAAATAGACATCGAACAAGGAAGTGCATTAGCAACAGGAATGCGAACAATGGAAAATCTGCGAACAAAGCTTGTCCCTGAGTCGACCGTGCCTCCCCGAACGGGAAAGTTCCGAGAAGAACCCGCTGTCCCGCGGTGTACTCCCACAGTTCCAAACCAGTAGCGAAGCCACCAAAAGGTTTTCCATGACGCATCCTTTGCGCGTTGCACGTATTGGCAATCCTGCGGAGAGACGTCACGGAGCTGTCTATAGTGAGATGAGGCCTGAAATTCCGGTCTTGTCGAACCCATCCAAATTGTTGCTTTAAGCTTCATACGATTGGTCAGATCTTTCGATAGTAAAAGATATGAATATCTTACTTCGAATCAAGCGCCTTGATGAGGTTTGTGAGACTGGGAAGATTCCTTACGGCTAGAGCAGCGCAGCCTGCTCCTTTTCCAAACGGCTTGTATGGATCCATGCTCAGGTACACGAACTTGAAAGGACTCGTGCAATCCGCCACGCGCTGCAGCTCCTCTATCAGAATTGCGAGCTCTCCTTGTTCTGGGCCCAGTGATGATTCAGAGGACACGTTGAGCCTAGTGATGAGACTGATATGTGCAGGATGATCTGCTGGATACCCGCTCGCCATGCGCAAGTCATTCAGAAACCTGTAATCATTGTCACGTTCAAGCTGGAGCGTGATAGTGCAGGAGCGCTGAGGCATGATGGGACTGACAATGCTGTTCGGTGCCAAGGCGCCTGCAGGGCGCTATTGTATCTTCCCTACAGCATGGTCAGGTGGATAACCGTGTAGGGCGAACGCAGATCCTTAGCTCAAGATAAAGTGCAGGGCAATCGGGCCGATGTTGAACGGCGATTGCCGAAGTGCGGGCACTTTGCGCGCGCTCGCCACTCGCATAACCTTGCTCACTTGGTAGTCTTGCGACAATAAATAAAGCAAGATACAGGATGATATTAGCATTGAAGGTAGTGGCATATTCCTAATCGCAGGAAAACAAGATCTTTAAACATATGTCAGACACCAAGCTCGTTACACTGGGTGTGAATTTGAGAGGACATGGGGCGTATTGGGGCGTAGATCATCATACCGATCGCGTTCTAGACGTCCATGGCCTGTTTTTCAGCAAGGGGGCTGTGATAAGTCACTGAGGCAAAGCGATCTGGTCCCACCTGAACCCTCCCGGTAAGCCTCCACTGCCCTCTCCCAGCTCGTTGCCACCAGTCAACAGGAATCGGAATTTCGAAGTCTAATTCGTAAAGATAGTGCGGCTGCAAGATGCCTCTGCTCCAGGCCTTAGTAACCCGTATGCCGTAGTTGCTACCTGGCCGATATCTGGCGGAGAAGGTCTGACGGTGTGGATCTTGACCAGGCCAAACGAAATTGATGGCGGTACCTCCCAGTGTCGGCCTAGCAGTAGCATCTTCCATCATAATATAAAATGAGAATAGAGCTCGCAGGTACTGCTGCGAGTCGATCTCCGTGTATGGGCTGCAGCCAGGATCATGTAGACGAGTAGCCATACAGATAGTTTTCACGGATGGTTCAACCGCATTTCCCGCGTACTCTGCAGATGCGATTGCAGGTGGCTCCCAAGATAGCGGCGCCGATGCTCCATTCATTACTGTTGGGCCGGTGGCACTGGAAGGGACATGATCTTCGGCCGCATCACACTGGCCACAGTGGAAAGTGGTTGGGAATTGGATGAGAATATCACGATAGACTTCTGTTCACACACTCCATCGTCAGCGTTTGTACCAACCACCAAATTGTTTAAAAATTATTCACCTTCACCGCTCACTAGCCCCACTTCAGCCGGGTCGTCCGCAGCCTCGGTCTTCTCATCATCCGGAAACTCGTCTTCCCCCCAGAAGCTCCTCTCCCTTGTCAGAGCTTTCGGTCTCCCTCTTGTACTGCCGGTCCTGCTGAGAGCTCTTGACCGAGCGGAGGGGGTAACCGTCTCTGTCGAGGAGATGGAGGAAATGGAGTCGGCTCGTCCTCTCTGGGTATCTTGTAGCGTGCCACCGGTATCTGACGTACTCGGACTGAGCTGGTCGAGGAAAAACTCAACGTGGTTGGTTTCCGCCATAAGTGAATGTATTGTGGATGTGCGTTTTGTGGCACCTGGCGCAATGTCGGAGGGACGCAGCAGTAGAGGAGGTAAAATGGGACAAGCTAGTGGTGGTAAGATCGGAAAGGTGATGATGGTGTGTTTTTATTTCAGATTGAGGCAATATGAGGTGGTGGTTGCGTGTGTGGTTTTCATGAAGGAGGAAAAGAGCCGGAGCTGAATTGTGGCAAGTTGTTCGTGTGGCAAGTACCACAACGAGGTTTTCATCGATCCATCATCACAGCAATCTCGACCCTCGTGCACTGATAGGTATTCCAAGAAGCCATTGTTTTCGCGTGTCCGGTGGCACGGGCTGTCTGACGAGCGCTTTGTCGAGCCACAATTTTGCAGAGGCGGGCAGGCCACCTCAAAAAGAGTAGTCATTTCCCCCTCGGGCGGCTAGCTGGGGGCTCCTCCAGCTTCTATCTAGTCCAAAGAGGACCTCTTCCCGATGTGAAGTACCGCTTGCCAACTACTCTATCTGCCAGGGTGGTGTTTGAGGGTCTCAGATGGTACACGCAGGTGCGCGATCAATTCCAAAAGGTGTCATCAACTTAGCTCATTTGCACTCGAAGAGGAATCCAGCTGTTCGGCGAATGCATCATCTGCAACCCGAGGAAGCATGAATGCGGCACAAACAAGGTGCGTGATCTTGCCATGAGGGAAAGCGCCATGTCGCCTAAGAGAACCTGCGCACAGTTTCTTTATGCTGGAGCGAAATTCACGGAAGGCTTGGAAGCTCTTGACACGAGTCACTGTTCGGAGGTCTGTGACACTATACATATGGGTCTCATCATTTAATCGATAGTAACACGCACCTGCTATCTAAAATTGATAGGACCAAAGCGCAAGATTGGGCCGGAATTCCACCCATCGAGGATCTTCATGCATGCTGCATTGCAATTTCAAAATATATGCAAGGTGAGTGTTTATTCCGATGAAGTCCCGTCACAGCTTGAAGCCAACCGAAGGATACGGCCAAGTTTAGCATCGTCGGTGCAATCGAAAGTGCGTTGTCTGGTTCGCAGATGTACAGAAGAAGATGTCCATATAATATGAACGTACGTGTCCGTATTTGACCGAGCTGTGCGTATTGATATCGGCACTGTTAAACTGGGAAGTTGGAACGAGGACGTGACCCGGACCTCAAAGTAGATATCGATAGACATCAAAAATGACTTCACGAGTCATTGACAGCTGTTTTGCTATTGATGGGCCGCATCCACGAAATCGTGAGTTCTCCCAATGCGGCCGAGATGGTGTAAATTTACCAAAAACGTCGACAGTCTCTCCACCGCGGCTCCATCTAGTCCACTGTTTAGGAAAAATTAGAGTGTATTTGCAACCACTTTTTTGCTTACGTTTTGCTTGTTAACTGAATTGAACTGAATTGTAGGAGCACCAAAACGTAAGCATAAAAGTGGTTGCAAATACACTCTATTGTGTCATTTCTGCGATTTGCGCGTTTTCCTGGCGTGGCCCATCAATAGTGAAACAGCTGGAATCCAGCCAAAAGCTACGAATTAGGTCGCTGTTGAGCAAGCTGGTGTCAGCAGCTTGAGATGTATGGTGGTAAGCAGGAGACACACAGTGGTGGCCAAATGGGGAGTTGAAGTGGCTTCTCGGATTCTCCGGATCCAAGTCTATGTAACCCGTGTCTTTAACCCGGGCCCACCACCAAATCTTCTTCCGACTACTTATGACTTCTACATACACTTCATCACAAGATTGTCTTTCCAGTGCATCTCCCACCGTGATCGCTCCTTATCAATCCCTGATGCATGGCCTGATGGGTTACCCTTCGAAGAAAAGTGATTGTATCCTTACGGGCGGCTCAACTTCGTGAAACGTGGCCAGGGTTCACTTGATGGAGACAACTAGCCCACAATCCAGATGATGCAGCTCGCATCATATCTCGGAATTCGACATTGAGCATTGGTGGGTCTACATATTCGCCTATTTCTTCTCATTCATTCAAATTGACGACGCCTCCATATACGATTAGCGGTGCACAGAGCATTGTGTTTGTCGCAAAAATACTTCGTCCTACAAACCCATCTTCAACCCTGATGAAAGTATAACACTTTGACGGAGTTCCCGCTCGATGCACCAGCTTTCATCATTGCAGCCTGTCCAACAAAAGACTTCGGTACGACGCAGTGCATCTACGACTCCAGCTCGCGGCGGGATTGGAGGAGGGAATAGGACAATTTCAACAGCGGCTGAAGCTGATGTGTTTAGGGTGCGTGTCTTGCATGTATCCCGTCTTGTTTGCACACTCACGATGCTAATGCAGACACCACATCCGCTTTCGGGCCGATTCGATACAGCATCTGCCTGTCCTAGATGGTTCATGTGGCTTTAAACGTTGCACTCCTGATACGAAACTTTGTATCCTCGAAACATTGTTGATCTCTACATGCGCAAGCTCCCTTTCAATTGCGCACCACATAATCATCAAAATTATCAGAACTAAATTCCGGCAAGGACTGCAGCATTCCTGGTGGTCTAGGTTCTCGGCAGCGCAGAGTGGTGAAGGGTGTATTTGCACCCCCTTCTGCTTGACAACATCAGGTCTGTTTTATTACGATCATGCGCTCTTCCTGCTCTCGGAAATCAACTCCCATATGACCTCATGTTCGCAATTCCTGCAGGGTTTCTACCTGTTTGAGTCTAGGGACTTCGGAATGTTCTGCGCCGCGGTCATCACTCCAGTTCTCTGGTTTGGATCGTCCTCATGGTGTATTGTTTGAACGCCGTATCTGCCTTTGTAGGTCTGTATGGGTGCTCGATGGGGTACCATGA
This sequence comes from Athelia sp. TMB, assembly GCA_014898675.1. Lineage (NCBI taxonomy): Eukaryota > Fungi > Basidiomycota > Agaricomycetes > Atheliales > Atheliaceae > Athelia > Athelia sp. TMB. The sequence continues at coordinate 99,902 of JACXVL010000123.1, read as the reverse complement.
TAGGCACATCATGCCAAACCGTAAGTTGATCATTTACAACATGTCCAACTGTGTTGCGCCACAGAGTTCTCAATCTGCAGGCACGTAGTGCCCGTTCATTTGATACCTTTCATGCACATATGTGCTAATTTATGGCCATGCCTTTGCTTTAGCAGGTTCTTCAGTCGAACACGATGTTTCTACTCGGTATTGCTCTCTGGTAGGTACTGGCCGCAGTGAGGGCTGACTACATCATCGACGACCGAGACAACAGAGTAGGCTACTCCTTAGGCAGCTGGGCTCCAGTGACAGAGCTCGGCAACCTGGCGATAGGAAGCTCGCAAGCTTATGATTTGACGGCGTGAGTCTGAAACTACCTCATATTGCTCCGAATTCTGACCATACCACAGTACATGTAAGCTCCTTTGATCGTTCCCTTTCTTCGAATGCTCATTAACATATCCTAGATGCTGTTTGTGCAAGCGAAAGCGACTGCCATATGACAATATATTTCCAAGGTCATTGTGCAGCCCATCTCGTTCGAAAGAGGTATTTATGAAGTACCAAAGGATCTGGCATTGAGATATACGCCATCAACATGGAAAGCAACATGAATAAGAGTTTCATGATCGATGGCAGCCTCGACGCCAGCACATTCACTCAAGTGCCGATGCCAGTGATGTACAATGTCTCTGCATTTAGAATCGCAGGCTTGGACTCCTCCGTCCAACATACCGTGATGGCGATTCTGAACACCTATTGCCCCCCTTTCCGAGTGGGTTTATATTCGATTTTGTCATCGTGACCAATGGCAGCTCGACCATACCATCAGCAACAGGGACAATGCCAACGTCCACGATGTCCATGCCGATGGCTTCGGCTACAGGTTCTTCTTCTGTGTCTCAGTCACAGTAAGCTCTACGTCTATGTATTGTGAATCAAGCTCTTATGAAGTCTGATTAGCTCGACGATTGGTGCAATAGTAGGCGGTGCAGTCGGCGGCACTGTCGTACTCGCGGCATTGATAGGACTGGCCCTCTGTCTGCACATCGCGAGCGCTCTCAGCCATCATCCCTCTCGGATGTCGATCATGAACCCAAACACTTCCTCTCTCCCGAGGCCACGACTGTGCACAGCTATAACTTCTCGCCCCGGTCATCCCATCGCGCGATTCTCGACTATGTTACCCCTCCTTCAGCACTGATACCCGCTGCCGCGCCATTACACTTCACCCCGTTGACCGCTGGGGCGATCGAACGTGCTCGTACACCTACGCCACAGCCCACTCGGTCCAACTACCCAACAGAGAAGCATCAACCCCGCGCTTCGGCGCCGCTGTCATGGATAGGGAGTACCACCAGTGCGCCTGACCCGCCCGTGTCGCTCACCGACGAGCAGATCGACTTTGTCCGCGGATTGGGTAGTGCCAATGTGCCTCCTGAAGATATTGCACGTGTTATCGCCAGGATGAAGGCGGACTACAGTGATGGGCGGGTGGCGGGTAGTATTCCACCTGGCTACGAGTAGTCGACTTGGCGGTCCCGGTCACTGCTTTCAAAGCGTAGGATATTATGAGATGCCAGACTCTTGTCCGGTGTATATTTTAGCACTCACGGCTATGGACATCATTTGCTATGTGGATCTTGATCTTCTGTACGTTCTAGCAAATAGCATTCATGCCATTTCTTAGCGATTCTGCAACGCTGTATCAACCACGGCAATTGAAGCAATGTCGGAGGCACCAGGCTATGACCGGTCTGTGGACGTTGGATGGTTATACAATGTTTTGAATCTTGGCAACATCTATATGCTATGTATCTATGCAAAGAGAACAGAAATAAAACGATATGATAGAAAAAGAATAGAAAAACAACACGAGCCCAAGAAAACCCAAGATAAGGAGTGGAGAAAGAAGTACTAATATGATATAATATGCGAAGTTCTAAGTGTGCTCATGGTGTTGATCGAGCGCTCTCAATCATATTAAGAAGTTCGGGCAAGCGATATGGCTAAGATATGCATTAGCGTTGATTTATTTTCAGTAGCGGGAGAGAGGACGCACTTTGGTAGTAATACCGTGTTGAAAGCCCGCCGCGCGACATGAATCGAGTTGCTCCTGCCTCGCATTACCAGTTACTGCGATGACCTTGGTGCGGCCCAAAGCGCCAGACTTCTCCAACTGGCGTATCTGTCCGACTGCAGTGAGACCATCGCAAACAGGCATTTCAATGTCCATCAAACTGTGGCACATAATTGAGTTCATATCGAAAGAATAGAGGAATGTTACTTACACGACATCGATCTTTGGTTTTGACTTATCCGATTGACGTGCGAGAAGAATGTTGATGGCGACTTCCCCGTTCTCGGCGGTCGTGGTCGTAAAGCCACTGTTCGTCAGCTGACGCACTAGCACCTTGGTGTTAACGGGATTATCCTCAACAACAAGAATGTGGCCGGCTTGGGCGCAGGGTATCGGGCGCGAGACAGCTGAAGGGTGCTTGAACGGTGTCGTTGGTCCGTTTAGTGGAGTTGGCGGCGGCGGAGCGGGTGGAGAGGCAGCTGATACTACCTCAAACTCGGTGGGAGGGTTCACCTTCGTGACAGGAACTGCGAAGCTGAAAGCTGATCCCACGCCTTCTTGCGACTCGACAGTGATGAAACCATGATGAAGTTCCACGATTTTGCGAGAAACGAAAAGGCCCAGACCATATCCACCGACACCATCAGTCTTCGGCTTCGCCTGAGCGAAACGCTCAAACAGTCTGGCTTGGTCCTCCGGAGATAGTCCACGGCCCGTATCTACGACGCTGCAGTTCAACCAAAGGGAGCCCTCCGGCACTGAGCTCGGGTCGAAATCGCCGACTCGCATACTGGGATCTGTTTGAGGCATGCTCGCAGTGATGTCAACGCGGACATTGATCGTCCGCACAGCCGAAGTGACGGTGAACCTCAAGGCATTGGTCAGGAAGTTGATCAAGACCTGAGAAAGTCGATGAGGATCAGCGTTGATCCACTTGATACCGTGCTCGGCGACACCGGGGCCCACGGACAGTGACAACTCGATGCGCTTCTGGGTGCTCTCTAGACTGAACATCGCAATAACATCGCTGATGCGATCTACTAGTTCAAAGTCGATCATAGAGATGCTGAGAAGCCCCATCGACAATTTGGAGTATCGAAGGATGTCATCGGCAATGCGACCTTGGGCTGAGGAGCAAAGCATGATGTTCTCCGCCGCCTCACGATCTTGTTCAATGGTTGAGAGGAGACCGTTGAGATCAACTGTCTGGCCTTGTTGGAGCTCCCGAGCTGCGGTCTGCATCTGCTGCAGACTGCCAGCGACGAGGTCTGCGGAGTTATAGATACCAGAGTTTAGATTGCGCATTTCGTGGCTGGTGATGTCGATAAAGAGCTCCTGCTGCCTGCGCATCTCCTCGGCATCCCTTGCTCGCTGCTCGACAGCCTGCAAATGCAAGATTTCAAGGCGGCGGCGTTCCTCAATGTTCGTCAGAGATCCAACCCAGCCGGTCAGGTTATGATTAATGTCGAACTGCGGGCGAACGTCGCATTGGGTTCGGTCGCCGTGGAGCCAGCGGAACTCTACGCAAAGCGGTAACGCATTGGTGATGGCGTTTTTCCACGTCTGCAGGGATGTTTCGCGATCGTCGGGGTGTATGCTATCCATCCACTCATCGAGCGGCCGATCAGGAGAATGACCAGAGATCGTGTGCCAGGGAGGGTTGACAAAGTGGAGATTGCCTTCTGCAGTCAACGAAAAGATCCCGACTGGCGAGACGTTGGTGACGGCAGAGTATTCTTCAGCCAAGCTCCTGTAGCGAATCTCGCTTTCTACCAAAGCCCGGGTGCGCTCCTGCACTTGCTTCTCCAACTCCCGACGCATTTTACCAAGGTGAAGATGAGTGTTGACTCGAGCGGAAAGCTCCTTACTTGAGAAAGGCTTCGCCTGTGATAATCAATGAGTCAAGGCGTCTGTGATACTGCGGCTGAATCACATACCAGATAGTCATCCGCCCCTGCCAGTAGTCCGTCTACGCGTGCTTCGGTACCAGCATGTGCGCTCAGCAAAATGATCGGAATAAGCTTCGTCGCTGGATCCTCTCGAAGGAGCTTCAACAACTCGTAGCCACCCAGGCGAGGCATCATGACATCCGACACGATGAGGTCGGGCGAGAACTCGCGAGCGTAATCCAATGCCGCCTGCCCATCAGCCACCTCGACAATCTTGAACTTCTTCGCCAATATTGAGCGACAGTATTTTCGCATATCTGCGTTGTCGTCTGCCAACAGAATGACCGAGTTGTCGATGGAAAGCGCATCGTGAGCCGATATGCCCTCGGAATTGATCGCTGGCATGGTGGTGGGCCCTGATGCGGAACCGACATCGGAGGAAGACGCGTTTGAGACCTCCGCGATGGTCTCCAATTCGTCAGTCAAGGACAGGGAATCGAGCGATATTCTCATAGGACTGTTGGCGGCCCATCTGGATGCCTCTTCGACGATCCCAAGATTCTGGACTTTTCGCGGCGGCTCCACAGCAAGTGCGCTCTCGGGCACCGCACTAAGTTGATGAGCAGGCAAATGTGTGTTCCCGTACGGTAGGCGAACGAAGAAAGTGGATCCTTCGCCGAGGGTGCTTTGCACATCCATCGTACCACCGAGGACCTTGACGATTTCGAGTGTGAGAGCAAGGCCAATGCCTGTGCCCTCTTGAGACCGGCTGGTGGACTCGACGCGGTGGAATCGCTCGAAGATACGGCCTAATTCAGACTCGGCAATACCGCAGCCCGTGTCCGTCACCGAAAATTCGGCGTAGCGCTTGCACTTGCGGATGTGAACGTCGATGGAGCCAGACAGACAATACTTGAACGCGTTCCCGATGATGTTGAACACCACCTTCTCCCAGAGATCGAGGTCTATCCAGACTTCAACCTCCTCATCCGGCACGACGACCTCGTAGCGAATATCGCCCTTGTTGATGGCGCTGCGGAAAAGCGAGGCAAGGTCGGCCGTTACAGCAGCGAGATCTACGGGGCGGAAGTAGGCATGGATACGCCCGGACTCGAGCCCCGAGAAGTCGAGCAAGCTGTTGACCAGGTTCAGCAACCGATGCGCATTACGCGAGACAACTTGCAAGCGATCTCGGACGTCATCAGGAAGAGCATATGCATCTCGATCTGCCAAGACATCATTGAGGGGCCCGATAATGAGCGTAAGAGGAGTCCGAAGTTCGTGATTGACGTTGCTAAAGAACATGGTCTTCGCGCGATCCAGCCTATCGGTGCGATGTTAGCTAGTTCAAGCAGGTATAATCAAGGTACTCACTGTGCAAGCTCGTGCGTCTTCGCGATCTCATCAGTGTAGCCTTTTGTGATGGCGATATGGGTGGCGAGCTGCTTGGCCACAAGTTGCAACCAATTCGCATACGCCTCATCAAACGGCCGCCGCGGGTTTAAGCCTACAACGAGAACCGCCTGAGGCAAGCCCCCGTCCGTCGCGATGGGAATGACAACCGCAGAGCGCGGCCTCTCGTCCCACCCACGCTGCTCAAAGCCAACATGGCGGGAGCCCAGGTCCGGAATGAAGATCGGGATCCCCGTAACGCACGCCTCCTGGAAAGGCCACGGGAGGTGCTCGTCGGCCTGGAAGGCATGCGCCGCGGTGGCGCTGGACGCGGCAGACGACGCTGTCTCCCACTGCGAGCTCGTGTCGGCGGGATCCTGCCGGTCTATCATCAATGTGATATCGGCTGGCGCGCATACATGGCCCTTCGGCACGCCGAGCGACCCGCGGTGCTCCAAACGCAGCATCTGCGCGGCCTTGCCCTCCGCCGGGTCGACCTCCTTCCAGATGCCCTGCGCCTGCGACGGTCGCTTCTGCGGCTCCACGACCCGGCAGGAGTAGCAGATAACGAAGGGCAGATCGCAAGGATTCTGGCCCAGGCTGGCCAGCGTCGCGTCGAAGAACTCCTCGTGTGTCCGTGTGAGCGATAATGAGAGGACCAGATCGCGGAGGGTGCCAAGGCGGCGCTCGGCGAGAACGCGAGAGGTGGTCTCGAAGCTGGGATGCATCATGGCGATGATCTCGCCCGATGAGCCACGACTGGGAATCATCGCCCAGATGTGATACGTCTCCTCGCGCCGGATCCCAGCAGGGTCGTTCGGCGACCGATCCATGAACAGTAGATGATCATATGCAGCGATGGTCTCGCCCTTCCTAACACGGCGAACTGAAGGTTCCAAACTGCAGAAAGATCGTGAGTACATGGCGAATCAAAGAACTGAAAATGCGTACGTCTCCCAGATCTCTGCCCATCCCACCGCGCATGATTTCCCCAGGAGCCAAGGGTGCTTTTGCGAGGCTGTTTTGACGTACGCATCGTTGCTGAGAGACGATTAGATGCGTTCGGGCGATAGGGAGTACCACGTACTACAGGAGAACCCCTTCATCCCCAACCCAAAGCGACTCGCGGAACGGACTGGCCAGCATCACCGTGATAAGCGATTTGAGGTCGCTCGACCAAGATGTCAGCTTCCCTAAACACGTCTCGTGCCACGGAAACGCCAATATCAGCCGCCCCATCGGCAGCGTCGCCAAGAAGCTGCAGAACGGATCGCTGACGAGCAGCTCGTGCGGGATATACGCCGACACCGCGTCGCTCGCGGGCGTCTGCACCGCGCTCGCAGGCCCGTTCCACTCCATCATGTCCGAGTCGGGCACCTGCGCGGGCGTCGCGGGCTCGACGGCGGGCTCGATATCGGGCGCGCGCCGCGCGGAAGGGCTGCGCACGCTGCGCCACCGCCGGCTCCGCGTACGCTTTGGCTTCGTCTGGTTCTCGAGTGCAAATCCGCGGGGCGCGCGCAGGTCGGATGGGGGCGTGTGCGGGAAGGGGAATCCGTCAACTTCGGGCGGCGGGGAGGCGGCAGCGGGGGGCTCGGGGGTGTCTGCGGGGACTGCGCCCGGGCTCGGGTGGTGCATGAGCGGGATGTGCGAGGCGATGGAGGTGATGACAAGATACTGTCCGCTGAGCGATGGCGGGCCGGAGGGAAATGCAGCGATGTTGGACGTAGAGTCGACGACGGTCGCGACTAGCTCGATCTGGATGCGGATCGTCGGGGGTGATGGGGCCGGGAGCGTGTCTGCGTCTGAGGAATAGCCCGAGTCGCCGAGACCCCGCGAGGTGAGCTCCAGCTTGACGCTCTTCACAGGTAGCGAGTCTGAGTCCGCATTCACGCCGCCAGCCGTAGCGACTACGCTGCGCAGGAACTGGAATAGCTGCTTCATGTCAGCAAGACTGAGAAGGTCGAGGAGGCCGTCTTGCGAGCCCTGCTGTGTCGATATGTTCATGGCAAGAAGTAGGTTGTACCACGCCGCATTCGCCCACACTGGATGGAGAAGGCTGCGCAGCGAGCGGCCCCAGCCTACATCGGCTGCCTTTCCGACGACATACGGATAGAAACCCGCGGTTTCGGTGACAGGTAGTTCGGCCAGGCTGTCTACGACGACATCTGCGGCGATATCGGCTGCAAAGCTGAGAGGGGGTTTATGAAGCTCGTGGGGGCTCGACGCCGCGGAAAATACTTCAGAAAGCATCTTGCTCGCGAATGTTTCGCCCTCTCGCATCGGCTGGAAGAATGACGGTCCTGACTCCATGATGGCGGATTGGGGTGATGGGAATGGCGAGGAGTCGATGGCGGTAGTGCCACTTATGCTCATTTCTGACGGGAGGCGAACAGGGCCCAGGCGCCGGAGACGCTGCCAGCCTTCTCCAGAACCTGATAAGATATCAGGAGAAACAGAGCGAGGGGACTGTGGTTCGCCTATAGAGGTCTTTCGATAGACACTCTTCGTTCGTCTGGTGGATCGCTTCCGCGCGGGTTGTGCCAACTTCGCGGTGACATTGACGAGCTCTTCGGGGTCCGACGTGCGCCAGACCGAAAGGCGCTGTACGAGGCTCTCGAAGAGCGCTTGTGCTTCCAGGACAAATGCTGGGTGGGGGTACGCTTCAAGAAAAGATCGAATGGGCAGATCGAAGGTGTTCTGGGCGCTGGTCGGAGAGGTGGTTTTGGGAGGACTGGGAGACTCGAAGGATTTGGGGGCCGGGGGATGATGGTACGTCTCCCTATGTGGGGCCCGAGGAGAGACGGGAGAGACAGCTGGAGAGGCAAACATGGCGCCTAGAGATGGTGTTCTGTGTTAACTTCAAGCGTTGGAAGATAGCATATAGCTACTCACTGTGGACGGTGGGGAACGTCTCGGCCTAGTCTGTCGCGGGGGCTCCACGTCGCGGTGGTGAAGACCAGAGAAAAGTTGAGAAGTACAGCTTCCAAGGACCGATCATATTAGAATGAGCAAGGGGATTAAGCCCGGGAGCCTTGAGGCAGCTTGAGGCTTGGTAGCGGTCGGTTGCTTTCCATTACGGAGAAACGTATCCACCTATCGGAGAGCAGCGTTGGCTTTAGAACACGGCACGGTTTCGAAAGAATCCCAGATCGCATGATCGTAGTTGAACAAGGATCTGGCATGTCCGCATTGTGTCCTCGGAGATGGTGCTAAAGTTGTTTCTGCAAGCGTCGCGGACTGGGAAAGGAAGGGGCGAGTTACCGCATTAAGCTCACAAACTTTTTTGCCTTCTCAGGCTTCGCCGTCCCGCCTTGTCAAAATGCAAATGCCTATTCCCTGACCCTGCCCCGACCTCTTCCTTTGTGACTCTATCGTGAATCGCCTGTGGATCCGTACTTATTTGGATGCAGGAAAGCCGCTGGGTCTCCAGATCACAAAATGCTGCTAGGCTCCATCGCATTGCCTTCACACGTCAACCATGATCAGCATTTGCCTACCATTTACCAAACTTCGAAGGCCTTCCAACCTGATACAGAATTCCAAATCCTCGGGCCTGCAGCCGCTTGATACGCGTCGTTATTGCTCTCTATCAGCTCCCGGAACCCGCGATGTAGGCGCGTTGAGCGTATGCTCTGCGCAAAGGTACCTTCCCCGCGGCTCAACATGCACAATTTAGATTCAAAACGGCCGACTCAAATCAACAAGGGGCTCTCAGCGTCTCCACCTTGCGCCCGAACCAATGTCTGGCACGCCGCGAGGATATATCATACCCCGGGGGTACCACCCCAATTCTCAGCGTCATCGAAGCTGCACCCCCAGTGCCACTTCTCGATCATGATGCGATGCGACTGGTCATCTTGCGCTCAAAGACACACGCAGCACCGCGCGCCGTTCCTGGTGTTATCGGCGTTCCCCGGCATGCGCATACACGGTTTGGACGAAGCTCCTGCTGCGAACCGACCAATGTGCCTGCCGAACGTGCCCGCAGTAACTGCGAACAGCACTCGGGCGTGTGGCAGTAATGCCGCTAGCTGGTACATTCTCTGCAGGTTTCCGAAACGGCTTCTGCTAGCTCGAAGGTTGTCGCCGCGCCTTGCGCAACAATGGCATCCTCAGCATGTCTTCCCAGCGTAGCTCATCGTATCCGCGCTGACTTCGCCAGTCTCGCGGGTGTCAAACTATAATCAGCCCGCAGGCTGTATTCGCACCGACCTTATCAAGATCGTATACCTCCGTCGTATCCTGCTATATCGGGCTGGAGATTTAATGACCGGGCTCATTGGCGCTCGCGCCGGCAACCTGCGGCCATCTCAGTCTTCGAGAAAGCGATTGTTTGCCATCTAAATCATTACAGCGTCCGTAAATGACCATCTCATCACGATTCACAGTCAAGGCTATGTCAATTAATCATATCTGCTGAGTAGATTCGCCGCGTGCGTCTCGGAGGCGAATAATTATGGACTGATCCTCGCCGCTTATGATTCCGCGCATCGTCGCTGAGTCTCAGGCTAATCAGCCACTAAAAATGGTACGCAGATCTATCATATCTCCGATGTCAGGAAGCCTTGCAACACCGAAACCCACGCACACGTCTAACTCTCATTCCAGTCGAACGAATCCTTTTTGAGGTCTTTGCGCTCAGGAAGCTGGCAAACGACACTGAAGGAAGAAGAAGGAACGGGCGTGGAACGTGCACCTTATGATTCTCGTGGCATTTCGGGCGCCGTATTCCACGACCGTTTACGGTTTCACCCATGGCCATGGCCAATGCCTTGTCTGTGTTTGCCCAGTTATCCCGAAATTGCTTCTTGCTCCTGATATCGCCCGTTTGGACGTCCGAACGCGCCGGTGACATGCTTACGAACGTAGTAGCCGGTCCGAGATCCAATTCCTGTTCTGCGCGTATCGCCTCGCTGAAACTGTTGCCCTGCCCGGAAACTCAGTTATAGTTCAGTTAGTCCTCTCAATTTCCCATTTCATGACGCTTAAATGCCTTACCGTCGTGTATATCTTTGACCCAGCAAGTCGCGCTGCCAACAGGGGTGTCGGGTTCTTAGGACCTTGCTCCAATCTTGGCCATCTCACTTCCCAGATCTTCAGCGCCAGTACCGCAAAATGTCATCTCGCGCCTTCGAAGCCTTCGAAGGACTCATAACGCAAACCACTGACGTATCGTGACGCGAGATAGCGGTGCCGCGCATACAGACCCTGACGAAGGGACAGAGGACCCTGACTTCTGATGACGGTGGTGCGCGGAGGAGATTTCGGCAAGACCATGGTTCATCACATCGTGCCCTTCATATGCATCTGGGTGAATGTATCAGCCTGATGTCCGAGCTCACCTATCAGATTCGTAGGGATGTGGCAAGGTGGATGCGGTGGCGCCGTAGGTGCTCGCTTTCAGCTGTTTGTGCTTGTTTGTGGCGATGGCATGTTCTTTTTGTTCGTGCTACCACCGTGTCCGGGTCAGACCTCTCAGCCAAAGTCTCCAGATCGTATCTAGGGCTCTGCTGCTTCTCCGCATGCTCACGTCCCTCCCGCGAAGCGAGGGCTCTACTGATACCAGGGTCGCTCCGACATGTCTACGCGCGACGTCACATACATTTTGGGTTTTAGACGTTCTCTGCCCAATCGCTACGCCTGACTGTCGTTGCCAGCTTTATTGACTGCCCGGAGTGCGTGCTGGTGCGTGACGCTTTGTATTTTTATGATAGAAGCATGTTTTGGACGTTGATTTGACGACATCGACGCTGGTCTGCTTGCCCTGAGTAGGATTAGTGCGCACGGTACCCTCTCACGACGCCTACTTGCCCTAACATACCAACGCTTCAACCGTTCTTACTTCCCAGGCAGGCCTAAATCACAAGCTTCGCTGATCAATTATCAGATGACCTCACCGATACTTTTCGCGTCGCCTCCTGTGCCGCTCGCTGGCTGACAGCGGGCTCCGGTGGTAAGGTAAATCCACCATCAAGCTCCCCACTATACACTCGCACTGAAAGCTTATTATCTTAAACCCAAGTCGGCTTAGAATTTCTCAAGCGCTTAGATTATGACATAGCTATAGAGTCACGCCAAGAAAACGTCGATATCTAAATATCCACTCCAGCAATATCTTCATGGAGCACCCCGCAAGTACAGCGCAGCAGATATCCCGCTTGGCTCTACCTTAAAACCCTGATCCCGTACTGTTAGGATGCTATCTTATCTTATCTTATCCTCCACTGACCCAATGGGCCCAAATGACGAGGTGAATTGGTGACTGACTAGCTGGTGTTTGACCATGGTTCCGACCGTTGACTGTTCAGCCCGCTAAAATGCAATTCATTATTTTCTAGTGCAACTTATTGACGCCCGGTCATACGCACTAAGGAGGGAACATATCTCTGTATTCGAGGCTCCCGTCATGATGTCCATATTAACAATGGCGTCTTAGTACCATAAAGCTTGTTGATCACCCGGTGCCTTCGAGGTCGCGTCCACCCGAAGCTTCTTTCGAGGAATATGCCGCGCGTTGTGAGGGCACGTTCAGCCATGGCTCCACTCTCCCTGAAATTACTTTATGGCGACCACCTCGGAACCCAGCAAGTTGGGCCTCATCAGACGGATGCGCGATATCAATGATCCATTTCTAAGGGTGACTCCAGGTGGCGGTGGAGCTCGCTCACCTTATCTAACAGGGCGCTGAACAGACAGAGGCTGCTCTGAGTCACGGAACAATTTCGGCGGTCCTTATCATCGATGCGCGTACTTTCTTTCTTCGCAGTGCAACAAATTGAAATAAATGCCAGCACTGATAACAGTCACGTCCTCTCGTGGAGCTGCCCGCGAGCGTTATGAGCATATTCGGTTCGCCCCCATCATCCTTACTCAAAATGGCTTGCTTTTAACATCTTGATGGGGGGCGTATGTTTGGCAAATATCATTCCTTATCTGCCCAGAGGCCTCATGCTCTTTGACGCCTGTCTTGCAGCTTCCATGCAATCACTGAGTTTTCTATCGGTACTGTCTTTGACATGATGAAATTGCACCGTCGGCCGATTGTACACGAAAGGTTTCGGCCGTTGGAAATATCTATTAGCAGATTATTGCTTTCGGAGTGGAATGCTGAATCTCGGATACACAAAGGTTTTGCACGGAATAAAATGCGTCTTGGGATTGCTTTCTATGCAATCTCCTATTTAGTACACTTCGTGCGCCCATCCCGCGCAGTCATCACATAAGTTTGAACGCAGTCTGCAATCACCCACATATGTGTGAGAGTTCCAAATAGCATATCATTGACTGAAAAGAACAGATATACACCCCACAATATCCCTAATGTTCACACAAAGAAAAAGTGGTCTGATGAAATTTACCGTCCAGCACCACATCATGGCCCTTCCTTTCTTCCATGAGATCCAACCTCAACTTCTTCGCATCCTCAAGCGAGATGGGGAAATCGTCCACCCTCGCCGTCACCTCCTGCATGATCTCCAGCGGCAGCTTCCCTGGCAGCGCGCCGCTGCGCCCCAGCTCCTCCGCCCACCAGTCGCGCCGCTGGCACGGTACATGCGCACTGGAGATGATCTGAATATGCGGGTCGACGAGGAAGAGCGCGAGGATCTTCCTGTGCCCGGGCTTGGATGCGTCCGCGAGCTTGAATGGCGCGACGCGATGCTGGAAGATGTTCGGGAAGGTGATGAGGCGGCCCTGCATGGCAACCACGTCGCCAACATACTGCACTGAGGAGTCCCCGTTCTCGCATCCAAAGACGTCTTGCAGCCATCTGTGCTGAGTTTGTCCGGAACTAATATCCCACGCTTCTTCGTTCGATTGCTGGCGGAACGCCAGGCGACTCTCGGTGATGTTAGAGGAATCGTAGTAATACAGCGCAGTGGCGCAGATATGCTCGTTCTGATCCGAGAGTGAGCCATGGACTTCTGAGAGGAGAATATACCGACCAATTGACCCTCGACATGCCACGTGCCACCCCCATACTCTGGCTTCTCGGGCGTGAGATGGATATTCGCGAGCTTCACAATGACTTGCAGGCCCCGCTTCGTAAATTCCTTTCGCAGATCCAGCAGCTCCGTCTCCTCAGGATCTTCATAACCGGCGACCGGTGGCGGGATTAGCGTCAGCTCCTGGAGGCGCTCTTCATAGCGATAATCACTCTCCCCAGGTTCTTGTGCCGGCCTGTCTGCCAGGGGGATATCGTTTGCATACTCGGGGCCTTCGAAGGGGATGCGGATCGGGGCGTTGCCATGGCCATCCTTGAGGGGGTCAAGAGTGTGGTTCCACAGCACGATCGCTTTGGCGATGATCTTCTCAATCACGCCATAGAGAGGCTTGTTCTCCTTCGGGTGTAAGTTGTTGATGTAAGAGGTAATCCTGGATGACTATCGTATCAAGCATCCGAGACAATTGTATCGTGAGACTCACTTGACTTCGCCATCGTCACCCGTGAACTCAACCTGGCACGGAAGCCACTGGAACCTGCTGCTGAACTGATCCGGCCAGAAGGGGTAGTCACGCGGCTGTGGGATGACGGGAATATGTAGAACTGGCAATATATCACCTTTGCCGCACAGCTCGACGCCTTGCTCCAACCCCACGATTGAATTCTTCAAGATCCTAGTCGTCCCGTATACCACAGGAAACAAGGAGGGGTGCACCAAGTCGAGAACCATGTCATCCGAGCCCGGATGCCAATCTTGATGGGTAGGTCCAACTTGCTCCAGGGGCGCAGCGGCGGATTTGAGAGCCAGACGCAGGTCGTTGGATACAATGTGGTCAGATTTGACGACATTTCCATCATAGGCCGTCACAAGGCCCATTTCGCTGAATAGACGTGACTTGTGGCGAAGTTCGCAGATGCAGTAGTTGACCATATCCTCCGATAGAGTGTTATCTATCACTTCATCATCTTCAACCTCGTCTTCAGCCGCACCAGAAGCAGACATCGCTTCCAATGTCCACTTTGCCACAATTTCCTCATCGAAGACCTGCGGCAACGTTCTCTCAACATAGGCGAGATATTAGCAGCAAATTGGCTGACCTTTCTGTTCCAATCTGGTTTATCCGAGATTGAGTTCATGAGGCGCATCATCGCGAACTCGCGAAGGGGTGTCAGTCGCAGCCTTATATCTGTTAGTTGGAGCGGTGCGCTGATCAAATAGAAGGCTCACTGGCTGGATCTGCAGTCGAGGGCATTAGGGAAGAGTTCGCCTTTGAAGCCTTGATGCTGTGGGTCCGCCTCAGATGGAGTGAAGCTTAAAGGAAGTCCAAATCCTGGCAATTTGATGGGGTTGTTGGAGGGCATGATGAGCGGGTTTGAGTCAATGTTGTTGGTCGTGTGGGGTACGTCTTTTAAGTATTCGAGGCCATAATAATCTCACAGGCGAGTCATGTCCAGATTCCCAATACCAGTCAAACACCGTCCGAACCACACTAATCCCACAATCACAGAGTCATTTGAGAAGTATACATTTGGCGTACATCCTCGTGGATGGAGGCATAGGTAGCATAGTTGTCACATAAAGTATGAGCGGGATAGGTTTGTGACTCGCAAAGTGTGGCATCACTGAGCATGACTCGCATTTCGGTGTATGTTGTCAAGCGGGATAGGTTGTAAGACTCAATGGTATGGACAGGTGACGTTGACGAGCAGTTACTGTTCCGGGCCAGCCAGCATCCATGATGGGCGCGCGCTACCCCAACATGCATCGGAAGCGAACAAGCTTACCAGTAAGAAGGGCGCAGTCGGAGAGTCGAGCGACGAGGTCGACTCAGGTGCCAAGATCGGCCCGCGGTGGCGGCGTTATGTCAGCCGTCGGCACAGTCGCTACCGTATCAGTCGCCGGTGACGCGTGACGGTCCGGCGCACGACTTGCACACGACTTGCATCCAAGGATCTGCGCGCGCCCTCAACTCGCCCAACATGGAATCGGCCTGATCATGCTGTAGCTACAGGAGAATACAATAGCGCCTTGTTGGCGCCTTTGTACCAAACCTCGTTGACAAGTCCCTTCTCAGGCTTGGCCAATAGTCAAAATGCCCTTGTGCTCCTGCTCTATCACGCTTCAGCTCGAGCGCGATGACGATTACGAGTTTCTGAACGAATGGCGCATGGCGAGCGGGTACCCTTCAGATCATCCTGCGCACATCAGTCTCATCACCAAGCTCAAGGTCTTCTCATCGCTGGACTCAAACCACAGCGAACTCGCGGCCTTAGTGGGAGAGCTACAGCGTGTAGCAGAGTGCACCAGCCCTTTCAGGTTTGTTTACATGAGCATGGATCCATATAAGCCGTTTGGAAAGGGGGCGGGCTGTGTTGCTCTTGTCGTCAGGCATCTTGCTAGCCTCAAAAGACTCATCAGAGCGCTCGAGTCAAGGTAGGGTTTCTCTCTCTTCCACCCCAAATATCTTGCTTATAATGTTTCAGCTTGCTGCTTCAGTTTGCATGGGTGCGGGAGGACAAGAACTTCAGACCTCATCTTACCATAGCCAAATCTGAACAGTTTCTCCACATGATCGCCGAGGAATGCAATGCAAGGAAGCTATACCGGGGATACCCATTGAGTGGTCGTGCTATTGGCTTGGAACTGTGGGAGCACAAGGCAGGAAAGCGGGTTCTCCTCGAGACATTCAAGTTCCAGAAGCCACAGTCGTCTTGGTCAGCGACTATTTCGTTGTTCATGGTTGCGATTGTTGAATCAATATGTTCTTTACAGGCCATGGTCGCGAAGCACTACCATCGGAATGATTGTTGCTTTGATGATCCTGGTGCTCGAGAGACCTCGCATTCTTGATCGATTTTTAAAGACTGGATTTGGATGGATTCAGAAGCTAATATACAAGGAAGAACTGAAAGATCCGGATAGCGAGATCTTTCGAAATTTTTTCTTTTGACTTCTACGCACAGCCAACACATGTATCATACAGCGGCTGCATCGTCATAAGTGACAATGTATACATATAAATTTATTGTTCGCATCATGAAAGAACCAGCACGCTCTGTTCGTCTTCTCCCCCATCAACGCTCCCTTCAGTGTCGTCCTCGCTCTCTGATTCACTAAGCTTTGCTCGGAGATGATGATAATATGTAATTGTGCATTAGTTGCACTTAGTAAAGACAAGCATGTAATCAAACCTCCGTTTCGTTAACGTCGAGACGTGTTCATGAACTTGTATCGGAACTGATTCGATCACCAATCACTAGGAAATTGGAATCGCTTCGCATTACCTGGAGGGCAAGGTCATTGAGGAATCTATAAGCGATGTAGTATCTTACCATTGATGCTGGGCCACCATGGTCTTCACGTCATCTGCAGCTTCAGTCATCCTTGCCACACCCTCTTCCGAGAGTATATCAACATTCCACCGTGCAGCAGGTGCAACATCATTCATGAACTCAGAATCTGGAGGGATGCGGGGCGGGGTCAATGTGCTATTGTCGAACCGGTACGAGTAGAAGCAAAGGCGGGTCCCAAGAGCGCTTACGCCATGTATTACAGGGAGCTCCCCAACATCGGCAAGATCGAAGAAGTGTGCCCTCATCTGAGTGTCGGCGGCAGCGCGGGACGACCGATGCGTGTAGTCTCCGGGCGACTTTATTTCAAGGAAGAATACGGGGCGAAATGCCTTCTGGACAATGAAGACAGTGGTAAAATCGATGGACCAGCCCTCAGGGGGCCGCTTGAACTGAGGGGATATCATGTAATGGTCGGTGGGTGGAAATAGATAGGTGAGGAGTGTGTTGTATGGTCCATAGAACAGTGATTCGTCGGTTGGTCCAGTCACCCCTCCAGGGATAGCCTCAAATGTCTCGGAGACATAGGCAGGCCACGACATGTCTGCTGGTTGTTGATTAGAGTTGGGAAGCAAGGAGAGCCGAGACTTATTATTGGATGCTGCGCACAAAACAAGGTAATCCAAGGTAAGTTAGTAGGGCCGAGGTAAATTGTCGCAGATAAATTGTTAACAACCACCGGGATCGACCAAGCCATTCCACAGGCTCAGCACCCCGCAATCATACAAGATTAGAATATAAAATCTCCTGGACTTCGCTCGTATCCCTAGTTCTCCTTTATCTGATGAGCCCATATTCTCTAGGCCCCGGGAAGCTCCCCTAAATGTCCCTTACACCTTTGGGTTTTTTTTGGCCCAAAATGGACGATATCCCTCTGCGTTTTTGGGTTTTTCGAGGGACTTTGGGACGGTCGGAGGGCCAACCCCTCTACGTGTTTGGGTTTTTTGAGCACCCGGAATCGGCTTGATGGTCTTGTGGTAATGGATCTTCACGTAGTAAGATAATGTCAGCATGTCGTCAGTTCGACTCCCGCCTGTTTTGCTTTGCTTTACTCCATATTTTTAGTGTGCGTGTTTTACCGTGCCCCGCCTATGGACGAGGTCAGTCGTTTCGACAAATTATGATTAAAATACTGTAACACGATAAAGCAGGACGACGAAGACGACAACCCTGACAGTGCTTCGGTGCCTCACTTTACACTTCGAAAAGGCAAATATGAGCTGCACGCACGAGCACATATTTTTTATATCATATACCATCTTGTTCGGTCACCGTTTGAAAAAGCATACAGCGACCCAGTTCATCTTGTTCTGAACGAGTTCAATGGCAGTCGCTGGCCGGCTTTTAGCCGCACATCCGTTTAGCAAAGACTTTTCATTAAGATACCGGGAGAATGACACCAGCAAGTACTGTGGCACCGGAAGATCACTTCAATATTATATCTACATATGTAGCCATTATTCAAGTACATCCATTGCGTGTAGGAAGGAGGGGAAACCGAGAAATAGATAGGTTAATGGAGATTACCGTCACGGCTCGACCTGCGCCAACATGTGATCACGTGACATACCCCTCATACACTTTGGGTTTTTTGACCCCCAAAACGTTGGGTTTTTTGGGTCTGAAATGGCGATTTTGGGCGAAGGGACATTTAGGGGAGCTTCCCGGGGCCTTATTCTCTCCCGGTTTCTTTCCAAATTCTCAACTTCAACCATGGCGGCGGGCGCGTTCCGACATCGCAAAGGCTGACATTGACGAGCTTGTGGAAAACTTGACGACCGAAGAAGCGATTTTGCTGACAGCGGGAGTGGGCTTTTGGCACACTCATGAAGTGAAACGATTGGGCATTCTAGTCTGCTATCAAGGTATGTGGCTATGGTGGTTAAATCAATCCGATTACTTACCCCTAAGTTTTTTGGCACTTCCAGGTCAGCGATGGCCCGAACGGTGAGCTCGCAAAGCCCATTCGAAAACCACGGCGTACTAATGATGCTTAGGCATTTGTGGAAACCATTTCTTCATGGAACACCTGCAAGATGCCTCCCTGTCCATATTTCCATTCTGTCTTGGCTAATGATCGATTGCCTCATTAACTTTCGCAGTCTGCCACCGCACTTGGAGTATCGTTCGACCCAGAACTTATCGAGGAAGTTGGCTTGAAGATTCTCTCTGAGGAGTCGAAGCGCAAGGCTGCGAGCATTCTTCTCGGGCCGACTTGCAATATCTAACGGGTACGTTTGTTGCCCCTACCTCTAGTCTGACGAACAGAATCCTCTTGGTGGACATGTACGTGCAGAACCTTTTCGCATTTAAAGTCGGAGCGGATAGAAGCGTGCATATATAACTTTGAGAGTTTCTCCGAAGACCCCCATCGTCATAAGTGACAATGTATACATATAAATTTATTGTTTGCGCCATGAAAAACCAGCGCGCACTATTCATCTTCTTCCCCATCAACGCTCCCTTCAGTGTCGTCCTCACTCTCTGATTCACTGTCTTCCCCGTCGCTGCATTCGGAATCTATCTCCGCCAGGCGCTCCCCTAGATTTACAACACCGACATGCTTGCGCGCACACCGCAGCGCTACATACGCAAGCCTCATCCCAAGAAACGTGATTTTTTTGATGGGGCATCCAACGCCTTCCCGTTGGAGGATGTAGCGCCGGACAAGCTTTGAACTGTTCCAGCAATCCCCAATAGTAAGGGACTGAAGCAGTGGCCATGCAGTTGGTTCAGCAGAAGATGTGTGGTTTCTATCCGCAGCAATCAGCTTTGGAAGCAAGCGGGAGCTCGTAAATCCGTCCAGCCTTAAACTGCACAAATTCGGAAATATCACCGCGATTTCATCCTCAATCATCTCCGTCTCCACGCTTAACAACGAGAGCGACTTTACCCCTAACCCGGAGTGACCTTTGAGTGCAGCACACGCCTCCGCCGTCTGCTCGCAGGTGAGGGAGTTGAGCGACAGCTCCTCGAGCACCGGCATGCGCGCAAATTTCCAGAAATTGCCGTGGTAGGCCTCGCACGGCTCGCGACTTTCTTCGTCTATGTTTCCTATTGCGAGCGTAGCGAGCGCTGGAAGCTCAAAGTCCACCCAAGAGCTATCGCCATCGGCAGTCGAGAATGCTTGGCAGCCGCGGAGCTCAAGGCGCTTCAGTGTAGGTGCTACCTCGAGTAAGATCCCGATGAATTCCGCGGCATTGAGGTCGGGGTACTGCTCGCTATGTGGACCATTAGCGACGAGGCAAAGTTCTGTGACATTCGAAAGGGGCACGTGGCATTCGAGGGCGCCGACGCAATCGAGCATAATGGAAGCGAGGAGGGGCGCCCCCCCTGTGAATATGTCACCCGGGCGGTCTTCATCAGCCCAAAGTTCTGAATTCCCTTGAAGCATCAGCTCAAAGTAGGCAAGCTTTGGCGCGCTAGTGTGTTTCAAGGCCCTCAGGGCAGTGAATGCGCCTTTTCGATCGCCGAAGAAGAGGTGGAGCTTGCGGGCACGGGGAAGTCGCAAGACGGCGGGATCGAAAGGAGGAACTGGTTCATCTTGCAGCTCGTACTCAGTCTCGTCGTCATAGTGGATTGTGAGGTCACTCTGCTTTGATCGTTGTAAGCAGAGCTCGGGGAATTTCGACCCCCCGCGAGGCGTTAGGTTGATTGTGTTCCAGAGCATGGGGTCATCGATGGCGACTTGCCTCCAGGTACGGGAGACGTGGGAAATGGCGTTGGATGTACGTGTCGAGTCGTAGTGGAATGCTTCTCGGAAGAATGCGCTGAGAAGTTCGGGTGAGACATTGGAGATAGGTGATATAGTCCCGTATCGACCGTCGGATGCATCAGGAGAGGTGACCATTTCGGATTGAGACACTGCGAGATGCATTATTACCGAGATAAGTAGGCAAGCTAGAAATAGTATACCCACCAAAACACTGAGGTGAGTGGCTTGAATCGTTCGCCGCCAAAGACAATTTCGATGATGAAGAGTAAGATTGGACTGCCCAGATGAATGTCCAGTGAGGCCACTGACTGGTGGAAAGTGGGTATTCGTGGGTGATGCAACACGCTTTATATAGTCAGAGTTGGGACTCCGCGGGTTCCTGAATCGTGCCCGCCGATGAGCGGAGAAGCAGCGTTCGTGCGTGAACGAGCATATGCGTCTTTCATTTGCCTTGGCGCTTGCCAAGAGCCGTGACTCGGGCATTCGGCGATTATAATTACCTCAAGTCAGATTGATTCGAAGAGCGGTACGGTTGAACCTATGATTTAGCATCAAATGCAAGTGTGCAAACACGTCCACAGACCTTGTAGAGATTGAAGGATTGCAAAGTTGGGCCGCCACACGATCTCGTGAGAAGGGCGATTGTTGTGGATTGTTTACTAAAGGCCCCCGCGGTTATCACAGCTAGACTGGTTCTCGCTGACAAAGAATTTTGGATCTTTGTCTCATCGTACAGAAACTGGTTCATTATCATTTCATTCTATCTGCCACATCTAACAGTTTCGCTGCGCAACCGTGTAGATTGTGCTCATATTCCATCTCGTGCAAGTCGCGCCACTTTCGGTGGTCTTCCGAATGCCGACGCCACTGGCGTCTCGATTTGCCAATTTTCGGCTTCCTCATAATATCACCTGGCCATGGTCCACTATTGGTGCTCAACGCAACGGAGTCTCCCTATTTCAGGCTCCGATATGTGTGAATTCTTCTAGAATGGAGTATCTGATCGTCTTTCCCTTTGTCACTGGCACTTGCAGTCACCTACGTGTCTTCAGTTTATCCGCTGGCCTGTGCTACCAGGTGCTACCGGTACGGTCTTCCGCCTTGCGAGCATCTTAGATTCTGTGCAATCGGGAATCATTCAATCATTGGCTCGGTTCAGGTACACGGGTTGCTGGCAGTTGATCTCATGGGTGAAAACTAACCACGTGTTTAGATGCCACTGCAGGGATTGCCCCGGTTTGTCATGATCCCCCATGTCAACGGTCTGCAGATCTACCTGCTTTCAGCAAATCTACGCCTTTCGTGCCTGGATCGTGGATCGAGTATGCGGTTGGCAGAGCCTGCGCTCGTGCCTGGCACTCTTTGGTGCGGTAACCCTCAGCGGCCGATTCACTCTAACTGAGCTCCTCTTCCAGCTATGCAAAAGATAGCCAGCATATCTCAACAATCAATTTTATACGGGTTATCTCTGCTCCTTACATCTCCCTACATTCATTTCATCTGCCCCCATATATCCCCAGAGGAACCTCGGCAAAACATCGGAGTCACGAGTCTCCCAGCTCAGCGCCCCGCAATCCCACAAGATTATGATATATAATCTACTGGGCTTCGCTCTTATCCCCAGTTCTTCTTCTATATCTGAAGAGCCCGTATGCTCTCCCGGTTTCTATCCAAATTCTTAACTTCAACCATGGCGCCTTCCGACATCGCGAAGGCCGATATCGACGAGCTTGTGGAAAACCTGACGACGGAAGAGGCGATTTTGCTGACAGCGGGAGTGGGCTTTTGGCACACTCATGAAGTGAAACGATTGGGCATTCCAGCTATCAAGGTGTGAGGCTATTGTGATTGAAATATTCCGATTGTTTACCTTTTGTTTGGCGCTTTCAGGTCAGCGATGGCCCGAACGGTGAGCTCGCAAAGTCCATTCGAAAGCTGCGGCGAACTAATGCTGCTTAGGCATTCGTGGAAACCATTTCTTCATGGGAACACCTGCAAAATGCCTCCCTGTCCGTATTTCCATTCTATCTTGGCCATTAATCGCTGGCTTAATTAACATTCGCAGTCTGCCACCGCACTTGGAGCATCGTTCGATCCGGAACTCATTGAAGAAGTTGGATTGAAGATCCTCTCTGAGGAGTCGAAGCGCAAGGCTGCCAGCATTCTGCTCGGGCCGACTTGCAATATTCAACGGGTACGTCTATCACCGTGCTTCTTCTGGTTGAGGAGACTCTGAGCGGTATTCTATGAACAGAATCCTCTCGGTGGACGCGTAAGCACTGAGATTCTTGGATTCATATGTAGGAGCTGATAGACATGTAATCACAGAGCTTTGAGAGTTTCTCCGAAGACCCCCATCTCTCGGGAATGATCGCTTCTGCCTACATCAACGGCTTACAGGCAGGTGGTATTGGCTCTGCCATCAAGCATTTCGTGTACGTTCTCTGGGTGTCTTTGTCTTTCGCATATCATAGACCTGACGCATTTGCTATTCAGATGCAATGACAAGGAGAACGACCGATGGGCGTCGGACAGCATCCTCAGCGAGCGCGCCCTGCGTGAGATCTACCTCATGCCATTCATGCTCGCACAGAAGAACGCGCAGCCTTGGGCTTTCATGACTGCGTCCGTACTTATTTTCAACACATCTGATTAGGAAAGAGACGCTAATTAGCATCGCAGCTATAACCGCGTGAACGGTATTCACGCCTCAGAGAACAAGCTCCTAATACAAGATATCCTGCGCAAAGAGTGGGGCTTCGAGGGGTTGACCATGTCCGATTGGTGCGTATCATCTGTTTTCTGCATCCCGTAGACGCGACCTGCAGCTAACTCGTACTCGATCAGGTTCGGCGTATACAGTATCGACCATTCTATCAATGCTGGTCTCAACCTCGAGATGCCGGGAATCAACAAATGGCGTACGCTTGACCTCATGACCCGCTCTATCCAGTCGCGAAAGATCATGGCGCGTACCGTCAAGGAGCATGCGCGGAAGACCGTCGAGTTGGTGCAGAAGTGCGCGAAGGGCGCACCTGAGGTACGATTGTCTCCACTTCCTATTCTTCATGGCATGAACGCGTTTCTCATCCTCCATATCTGTTAGATTCTCGATGGAGATGGTATAGAACGTGCAGTGGAGAGCGAGGCGGACACCGCGCTGATGCGCACTCTTGCTGCGGAGACCATCGTCTTGCTCAAGAATGATGGCGCCGTTCTGCCGCTCAAGCCCACTGAGCTGAAGAAGATCGCCATCGTGGGCGGGAACGCGAAGGCTATTGTTTACTCTGGTGGCGGGTCTGCGGGGCTTAAACCAAGCTACTTTACCAATCCGTACGATGGCATTGTGAACTCGCTTCCCAAGGGCGTGGAGGTCACCTATTGCGAGGGCGCACCCGGTAAGTCCGCCCCTTCTCGCTCACCCTATTGCCAACCTCTGACTAATTTGGACGCCCTCTAGCTTACATGACCAAACCTTCTCTCGACTTCGAGATGCTCACTACCACTGGCGAGAAAGGCTGGATGGGCTACTGGCATGCACACGAGAACGATGAGAGCCTGGTACCCCTATCCGAGCCGATGGAAACGAGGCTCATTGACGAGACGCGAGTGTTCATCAGCACGAGCTACCCAGCGACGATCACGAAACGATGGACGTTGAAGCTAAGAGGCCAGCTGAAGCCAAGGGAACATGATTGCAAGTTCGAGTTCGGTATGGCGGTGGCAGGACGTGCCAAGGTATGTACATCTCAACGTACGGACACTTGGAACTCCCGCTTACGATGAAACCTCACAGCTGTGGGTCGACGGTAAACTTGTCATCGACAACTGGACGCGCCAGCGCCGTGGAGAGGAGTTCTTCAACTGTGGCACCGAGGAGGAGACAGGGATCGTGGAACTCAAAGCGAACACGAAGCACGACATCTACATTGAGTTCTGCAACGTGCGTGCACCGGCAGATGGCGATGAGGACGAGGCAGTGATGGACAGCAACCCTGGCGTTCGCCTCGGCGGTGCGGAGGTGGTGAACCCTGACGATGGAATGGCTCAAGCAGTCAAGCTAGCCGAGGAGGCGGACGTGGTCATTGCGATTGTGGGTCTGAACTCGGACTGGGAGACGGAGGGCTATGATAGGAAGACGCTTGGGCTCCCCAGACGAACGGACGAGCTGATCCACAAGATCGCGGCAGTCAACAAGAAGACTGTTGTTGTCACACAATCAGTAGGTTATCCCGCTCCCTCGGAATCACATCATCCCCTGATATCCTCTATTCAGGGCTCGGCAATCACGATGCCATGGGCGGATTCCGTGGCATCAATCGTGCACTCCTGGTACTTGGGCAATGCCACTGGAGATGCTATTGCAGACGTCCTCCTCGGGAAGAAAAATCCGTCCGGAAGACTCTCTCTGACATTCCCCAAGCGCATGGAGGATTTGCCATCTCACGGCCACTTCGGCCAGGAGAACGGAAAGGTTCGATATGGAGAGGACTTGTTTGTGGTAAATACTTTTCGTTCCCCCCATGCTCACACCTCCTCATTGCGAACAAACTAGGGCTATAAGCATTACGTGCATCGTGGCATTCCGGCCCTCTTTCCTTTCGGGTGCGTCGTCTTCTCCCTGCTCATATCGCATTACTAATTGGTATGTATAGACACGGTCTCTCTTATACGACCTTCGAGTACTCGGATCTTGAAATATCAGAGCCTAAAGTACAGACGGGTGATCTGGAGATCTCGGTATCCTTCAACGTCAAGAACACGGGTAGCATCGCCGGCACCGACGTTCCGCAGCTGTATATCACGTTGCCAGCTACCTCAAGCCTCACGCACCCTCCCATCATGCTCAAGAAGTTCGCAAAAGTGCGCAACTTGGAGTCCGGGAAGAGCGAGAAGGTGACACTGCGCCTGGACAAGTACGCGGTTTCTTACTGGGAAGAGAGGATTTCGAGATGGAATGTAGAGGCGGGGAAGTATACAGTCAGCATTGGGTCTAGCAGCGAAAAGCTTCTTCTACGTGGAACCTTTGATGTTAAGAAAGGGTTCGAGTGGAACGGTCTGTAAATAGAACGACAAAGTGTATTTGTATATCTGTAATGCTTTACTCTTGGTATTGTATGCTACTAGAACCTCGCATCGTGCTTGGACATGTGACGGTAGGGCTTGTGACTTCGACTGTGAGCATCCATCGGCAATCACCGGCCAGCTCTTCCCTCCTGACTGTATCTGAGGACTTTGAGTCTTCGTGTGAGCGCTCATCATACATATATGGTGTTCCTTCGCTGTTTCTCATACGGACTGTTTGAATCCATCGCGCGCCTTAAACCGCTACGGCTAGTTGCTGAAGAGATCGTCTTAGGCGGAAAATTGGCTATTCAATGACAACTTGCTCGTCGTGGCCATTGATATGATCAATGCGGCGATTTATGCTGTTTAAACCCCTTCACTACCACTATGCTCATGAGGTATCATTGCATGTACGTACCCGATGCTCTCATCAAACTTGTTCCACTAGTATCATGCTCCTGTGCCACGAGGGCGATGATGAACCCACCGCGATCACCTGGGCGCTATTACTGCTTCTCGAAAGCATGGATTACGACCAGCTGACATGCCTTCTGATACTCTTGCTTTAAAATCAGGCAATTCGTATTAGTGCAACTTCCATCGGTCCCCCCCCCTTCTGAGCTAGCATGATCGTTTCAAGCTTGACGTTCTCTCTTTTCGCTTGTCTCGTGTCGGCTGCCGATAATCATTCTTCTGCAAATACTGACTTTGATGTCTTGAACTACGTGAATCTGTTCATTGGAACTACAAACGGAGGCCACGTCTTCCCTGGTGCTACGCTTCCTCATGGCTTGGCAAAAGTTGGGATGGATACCGATTCACCTGGTAATGTGCGTCGCGTCGCAAGGTTGATTGGCAGGCTCATGTCAATCTCGCCTAATAGCAAGCGGGGTACGACGCAAACCCTACCTACAATGTAACGGGTTTCTCGCAAATGCATGATAGCGGCACAGGCGGGGTTCGTTCTTCTGTGTCATTGCTTCTTCGCTATGTAGGATCTAACATATTTGCAGGGTGTCTCGCTATCGAATTTCAAGCTGTTTCCATTTTACAACTGCTCCTCCTTCGAAAAATGTCCCACAAGCCTTGAGGGGCGGAAAGCACTGCGCAAAATTTTGGATAATGGTATTGGATTCTCATCGCCATGACAATTCACGCACCTATTGAGTCACTTGTAGGCACGCCTGACGACTTTGCTTCGCCGGGCTATTTCTCAACAAATCTTGTCAGTCACTCGATGTTTCATTCTTCACATTCACAGCGCTGAAATGATCGCTTCATAGTCGACTGGCATCCGTGTTGAACTCACTGCTACACGTCGCACAGCCCTTCACCGCTACACATTCCCGGCCTCCTCGATCCACCCTCGTATTGCTGTCGACATCAGTGATGATGGATCCTTGAGTAGCACAGATGTCGAAGGAATTGTTAACCCCACCACCGGACGAGTCACTGGTCAGAGGATCGCTCATTCCCAGGCGGGGGAATTAATCGCTGACACCGATTTCACAGGCGGAGCTTCTTTCCAAGCGTCTTTCGGTCCGGGGCGTTACAAGGCCTATACATGCGTCGATTTCCAGGCGGAAGGGTATAACCTCACAGGACCCACCGAATTCGGGATATTTCTATCAGACTTCCCAGTAAGATACAGCACTAGCATCCAACAGGTCTACTATGGTACGCTGCTATCTTATCCTATGATACCCTGGTGCCACTGTCGCGCAGATTATTCATCTTATACATAGGTTTCATAGACCAGCTCGGCGCCCTACTTACCTTCAAACCTGCCAAGACGAAAAAGGACACAACCATTCTCGCACGCGTGGGCGTATCTTTTTTATCCTCAGATCAGGCATGTGCCAATGCCGAAGCGGAGATTCCCGAATTCGACTTCGAAGGAACGGTTCATGCCGCAAAAAGCGAGTGGAGTGAGCTGCTCGGGCGGGTGAAGGTGGACCGGACAGGAGTAGAGGAGGAAATCGTGGCGCTATTTTATTCCTCGGTAAGTTGCTCCTTCCATGTTTCTACGCTGTAGTAATAAGAGCGCGTTGTGATCAGCTTTATCGCACACATATATCTCCGGCGAACTGTACGTCCATCTATCTGCCGAATTCCGATGACCTTGCTGACCTTAATAGACACTGGCGAGAATCCCAACTGGAACTCCACGGAGCCATATTATGACTCGCTTTATTGCAACGTATGTCTGCGCTCGTCGTGCAGCCTATGTCGTATGTTAACGCCTGCCACAACCAGTGGGACACATACCGAACGCTTTATCCCCTGATGTCACTGCATGACCCAGAAAGATTCGCAGAAATCGTGAGGGGGATGATTAACATCCAACAACATGAGGGCCAGTCTGCTCCAGACCACGTGGTACATTAATTGACGTAGATATCACAGGCTGGCTGCCCGAATGCCGTGGTGCCACGCAGCAGCAATACATCCAAGGAGGGAGTAACGGTGATCCCATCCTGGGGGAGTTCTACGTCAAGTACGTATCAATCTTTGCGCTGACATTGATTACATCTGATTATGAGGCAGGTTCCACGAATATCTCAGCGCGCTGAATGTCTCTGGGTCCAATCTTTATACTGCTCTACTCGCAGATGCAGAAGATCAACCGCCTAATTGGAATTTGCAAGGAAGACAAGCAAACGTTTGGAAACAGTATAGTACGTCTTGAGAACAAGCATGCTTTTCATGCAAGGAACTGACCTAGTGCTGCGAGATTACATTCCGCAAGATATATACGAGCCAGGAGGGGCTAGCACCAAGCAAGTCTCGAGAACCTTGGAGGCAAGTTCCAGGATCCCAATTCTTTCAGAAATGCCTGCTTACAGCCTCTCTCAGCATGTCTTTGGGGACTTTGCCATCTCGCAGGTCGCACAGTTGATGAACATTAGCAACGATAGCAGCAAAGTCCGCTTTATCATTTCTATTCATCGTGATACGACACTAACCCCTAAAATTACAGTACACAATGAGAGCTAGCAATTATGCAAACGTATGGAACCCAAACATTACTGTCCCGGGTCTGAAGGGGGTAAAGGGCATGATGCAGGTTTGTGGCATCGACCAGTTTTCAAACAGTTCTTCTGATGACGGTGACGTGCACCAGCCTCGGTTCGCCAATGGCACTTTCAATTTTACAGACCCGCGCCATTGTAGTATACATGACCCCGAGATGGCCACATGCTATCTAAATGCCGCTAACCGAGATGGATTTTACGAGTCGTCTCCCCTCGTCGTGAGTTCTTTGAATGACATTTAATCAGGCCATTTCTAACACGGCCGTGAAGTATTCGCAGGTTGGCAAATATATAGGTCGCGATTTATCGATGTGCTCACGTTCTACAAAATAAGTATGTTCCTCATGACACAGCGAAACTCATCGAACTTCAAGGCGGAAATGATTCCTTCATTTCCCGATTGGACTACCTGTTCTCCGAGGTTTGCGTCTCTCGTCGCGTAATTTGATCTAGACTGAACAGTACCCTTTAGGGCTATTTCGATGTCACGGACGAACCCTCGCAGCAGATCCCGTTTATGTACCACTATGCAAACAGACCGGGACTTAGCACCCAGCGGTCACGTCAAATCATTGCCGAGTCTTTCAATACGTCAGTAAATGGGATCCCGGGGAATGATGGTAGGTTTCATAATTCGCCATAAGTCATTGCCATTAATCACTACTCCCTCAGACTCAGGTACTGCTTAGTTTCTGAATTATCAGGGACAGCACTGCTAATTCATTGCAGGTGCCATGGCAAGCTACGCCGTGTTTTATCTCGCTGGCATGTACCCTCTTCCGGCCACCAATCAGTTCCTACTGTCTTCCCCGTATTTCCCTCAAATTGAATTTTACAACCCGATATTCGATTCCACTACCACCATTAAAGTAGCGGGCTTCACAGGAAATCCGACTACAGGCACAGACGGAACCGTTTTCGTCAAGGTGTGTTCTATTTCCAGCTACATATACTTCAGATTTTGATGTATTCCGTCCATTCCTTAGAATGTGACTATCGACGGTCAGCCTTGGCATTCAAACTGCTACATCGAATGGGATGCTTTCAAGCATGGATCAGTCATCGAGTTGAGCTTGACGGACGACATCACTATTGGATGTGGAGAGACCTCGAAATCGCTTCCTCCTTCATTGTCAACTGGGGGATATAGTTAAACGAAAATATCCTTTGGGGTATGTTCGACGCACGTAAAATGGGGTTGACATGAGTGAAACCGAATGTCCTAGTGTGATACAATAATAAAACATCCAGTGAGGGTACTTGACCAAGCAAAACACTAACTACCCACGACGGTAGATGAGCCGCTGTCTTTTCGTCACCGGAAGACCAAGCTCGAAGGAAGACATATTGGAATATCCTACAGTAGTTAGAGTGCGGTTGAGGTGCAGATCTAAGCTATCTGTTGCGTTCTTGACCGGATACCCAAGGCGCAATCGAAGAGGGCGAAAGGAAACACATATGTCATAAGTTTCGGTTACAAGATCATGGTTGACAAGGCTGAAGGCGGAACCGGGTTTCGAAATAGATCAGATATGACAGATCATATTCCCTTGCGTAGATCCCACTATTTAGACTGAAAGACCTTCTGATAGCTCTCTCTCCCTGATACGGCGCTCCACCATGCATTAAGATTCGGTCGTGAATTGACCAGTTCCTCCTCACCCCCACGCATAAGTTGATGCATGTACGGCATGTAAAATATATCCACGAGGGAGAAGGCCTGACTGAGCGTCAGCTTTGGCAGCCCAGTGATTTAATATCAAGCCGCGCTTACATTGCCGCCCATGTACTTCCTTTCCTTCAGCATGCCGTCCAGACAATCGAGCTTCACCTCCAAATGCTTACGCAGCTCCCGCACCTTATCCATATCCGAAGCTGTACCTGTAAACTTTCTGTCCAGTGATTCTTCAATTCATGTCTAATCAGTAGCGCATTCATGATAAAAGCTCACGGTTTGAATATCTTTTCAAATACCAAAGGGTTCGCGAAACAATCGAACCCCGTGAGCTCGATACTGGCCGCTTGTTCAAATCTGGCGCTGGCTCGTAAATCACTCGAAGACGGCATCAGACTAGGTCCTTGTGTCCCAACCGCATCAAGATAGCGGCATATGGCTCGTGATTCCGTCAAAACAAAGTCTCCGTCTTGCAGAACGGGGACGGCCTTGAAAGGATTGAGAGATTCGAATTCAGCAGTCTGAAAAGTAATCATAGTCAGCATTAGATATGCTTATAGAACAGCATCTGATTTGAAAGCATGCCTTATGCTCGTCTTGGAAGACATTGATCGATATGACCTGCAAATCGATGCCCTTTTCCAAGGCTGCTACGAGAGGGCGCTGACAGCATGGGAGATCGTTCTGACTGTATAGCTTCAGAGAGCCCATAGAGTTCATCACGACTTAATTGAGTGGTGCGGTGGGTCATGCGTTGCCTTATAACCATTACTGACAGAAGGCCGCGTCATTCAATGACTTACGCGTCGATGCGCTATATGTAGTGAACAGCGGGCATCAAGCGCTGTGTACGCGTCAGCCATGCATATGTGATTTTAGGCAGTAGAACGAAGAGTCAGAATAGCCGTTATAGTGCGTCAGCTGACAATGTTGATGGTGAGGCGACGTACATTATCAAAAATCACTTGTCGCGTTTGTTGTGAGTTGTTTACTAGAGACTTCTCGGCCCGAGAACCGCCGAATCCATTTATTGCCTCTTTCCCTTAACTTTCCTACCCTAAAAACCATCCATCACTGGCTGTGTATGGTTCAAGAAGTCTCAGCCACATTTGTACCATATTCATGGAAAAGCACGTACCATGCCGGAGGACCACCGACGGCACTCCAAAACATTGTTTCATGGCGTCTAGGGCGCTGCATCCTTCACTTATCAACGTTTCAACCTTATCGTTCTGAATGTGATAACCACGACAACAAAAGACACTGAGAGCGTTGGCCGGACATAACTTCAAGCTATATCTCTCAGTTGCTACTCGGCTCCGGCCAATAATTGTATGGTGGCTGATCGGGATTCCGGCGGTGGCACTTATAAACACTTTTTGTTCAAACAACAACAATCACATTCGCTTTGGGCTGGCTCTATATATCGCAGTGGTTAAAATGCCACAGAGTACACTCAACCCCTCACTGACGAACGACCACGCGATCACCATTACTCCAGCGGCGGTAGGCTACCGAGACACTGCAGCCTCGCCCCAGAGACACGCGTGCACGAAACGTCCATATTGCTCTCCCGGCGCGCTGTTGCCAGCCGACCGGTATAGGGACGTCGAAGTTCAAAACCCAAAGATATTTCGGATATATGATCGAGGTGTGCCAGTCCCTGGTGATGGCGATGGTGTTGTCGACCGTCTCGGAGCCGCAATAGATCGACCGCAGAGAGGGATGGTCATCGGCGGGCCAGAAAATGCAGATATCCGTACCATCTATGGTTGGCGTAAACCCGGGGTCGTCGACTTGAAGGCAGAGGCGCAGAGGGCACATCCAAATTGGTGGGTCACCTTCCCTGTACGGGTCGACATCCGGTTCGCGGGGCGCCATCCATATGGCGAGATTGTGTATGGATAGCAGGTCCAGGTCGCCAGAGTAGGTTATTGACGGGAGATCGGCGCTCTGGCACACATAGACAAGAGGCGTTGCAGGAGAAGAGCTGGCCGGGACTGGAGTCCCCACACCGGTGGCACTGGGAATGTCGGAGGGCTGGTTGTTGCTTGGAAACCTTCTGAAGAAGTCACCATAGAGGCCTTTACATAGGATGTGATTAGTGAAAGGCTAGAATGGTAAGATTTGGGCCATACCTCGACTCGTAGCCGTCGCATGGGCCGTGCGGTTGTTGGTACCGCCTTCGCTCCCACTGAACGCGCTTGCCGAACCACTGCGAGCAACAGGCCCATCCCTGGCGGGTGGCCTTATTGTCTCAGTTGACGCGGTTGACGCGGTTGAATCTGCCCTATTGTGCCGAACGTTTTGCGGTCGCTGGTGAGATTCAGGTGGGTCCCGTTGGCCGATAGTGAACAAATCCTGGCCCTCGCTAGCCATTGAGCCCTTGTCCTGAACAAGTTGATGGATTTTGGTAGAGATATACAGTGGATATGGGAACGTACGCAGAGGGAGAAATATAAAACAAGAGAGGTGTGGTGTAGTGAGAATGGGGGGGTCGGTTGGGTGAGGTGTGGCGGTGTCAGGTGGTACCAGCGTGGTTTGAAATTTACGGAAAGGTTCCACGGTAATTGTGGATCGAGTAGATTTAGATAGTGGTATGTATGTAGCTGGATTATGTAGATGTGTAGAATATATCTTGACCACACTATTTTACTGAGCCATTATTTAGTTGTCTGTGTCCTGCCAACCCTCGGGACCCGGGTGCTTACTTTGTAGAAAGCTGAGCGTGGCGAGCCTAGCGATGAACGTGTTCAGATTAATCCAGGGTCGCACGAGTATATGAGAGTGTGCAAAAGAAGTAGGTAATTAGAAAGTTTAGCAGTAGATGAGGATGGAGGAGCGGATTTATTTCGTGCGCCAGCAGGTGGTATTTAAGTATCTGGGAGTGTGAGCCTGAGGACCGGGTTTAGAGCACACCGGAAGCTCGCAGACTGAAAACATTTCCTGTTTGGCTGATTCCACGGCGTTCGAATGAGAGCGTCAAAATTATTTTGACATTGCTTTGCCGCAACCGATCACGTGGTGCGCTAGGTCGGGGGTCCGAGTCGGATTTGTCAACGACGGTGCCGCTGGCCCGCTGGCCCAGCTTGAGCCCAACTACTCCAGGTCCTTACCAATATCCTCGTCGCAAACTACTTGCTCATGGAATCTCCGGCTTTGCTCTTCGCCTATCGTCATCGAACTCCCGTCTTCGAGCTTCTTCAGAGTTCAAGAAGAATGTAACAGTCCTGAACTGAATGCCGCATATAGTATGCAATATAATTGGCGTTGTCAGTCAGCCTGAGGAGATGACCGAACAAGCGAGTATGACAAGTTACCCTCGGGGTGAGCTAATCTGTTCATCTCCCAACTTATCGACGGAAAAGCTGATATATACTGCCAAAGGTAAATGGACCTTTCGCGAAGAAACAGGCATGCCCATGCTAGCTTCCAATGGTTTCCACCGACTCTACGAGCTCAGCGCTCATCATTGAAGCGAAGAAGAAAAACTCCTCGGGTATGTCATCCCTGCACCAATGTATCGGCCAAATGCTTAGACATCTAGAACAGACATACTATTTACAGATGGCCGACCCGGCGAGTCGATACATCCGATCTTTTGGCGTTCCTGCCAGTCACGAAACCACTCGCTGTCGCATTCGGTCTTGTTTTGTTCCACATCTCTCATACCTATTCCAATTTTTGGAACTCAAACATGAAACATGATCGTGACATGGACGCCGCGTTCTATGTCAGGAACATGGCGGCAGATGCAGGAAAGGCTCAGAGCCAAGGATCAACGGAGATGCATGTCGCCGACACCAGCATGCGAAGTTGGAAGGGAGTTCACTTCGGTCATTTGCCCAATATCGCATCTCTTTCCTTGCACATCAACGACATCCAGTATGACTTCTTCCTGTCTATTCAATCCATGCCCATTCTGGCTCATCCCCAGCCTGGACGGATGCATCTGGAAGGGGCCATCTATCCAGTATCCTGAAGGCGGTCGAACTACTACCCAACTTGTTGTGTCTGGTCACCTCAGTACAACTTTGCTCGACAACCGATGCTGCATATCGCTTCGGGATCCTTTCCATCGACCTTCCCTAAATTCCTTATCATCAACCTCCCCGGCATTTTGCGTCGTCACACCGAAACGCTCGAAATGCAAATAACTGTATAACGAATCGAGAAGGCCAATGTCTTTCATCGGAGATTATGTTATGGTTCAAGCATTGAGGGGAAGATTCCGAGTATGGGATGAGAGATAAGAGATGATGAACAGAGGGCGTGAAGAGGAGGACGGGACCGCGTACTCAGGCCACGAGATAATGTTCCGCTGTGTACTTGGTATACCAGTGCCAGGCAAAATATACGCCAACATATGGACTTTACTCGCCGTGCTCGGAGCTGTGCAAGTCCGTCGAGTGACTGTAACGTCCATGCCTACATCCCATTCAACGCGGTTCCGTCTAAAATGGCACATGTTCAAGAGAGGTGGCACTACTGCGAAAGGGTTTTGATCCTCGATGCAGTGCCCAAGACCTCTTTCTCGTTCCATCAACTTCGACCAGAGTCCTATTTACTTTCTTCACCGCACTCATTGATCTCACGCTTTTAGTCATACTTGATGAATGCAGGAACTCGACGCCTGGAAGACGGCGTTGCTGCCCGCTGAGCGCACAGCGCTCCACTGATTCGTGATGGAATGCACAGATGCTGTGGGTCTGCCACATTGCCCTGTTGAAAATGATATATAATCGGCTCCATCACGATTTCACTTGCGCTTCAAACCAGCCCACCAACCTAGTCATGATCCTGTCAGCGCACGTCTTCGCATTTGCTCTCGCCATGTCGACTTGTGCACCGGTCATCTCCGCACAAAGTTCCAACATTACTTGCACTTCTGATCCCGCAGGTTGGGCCGAATCCTGCCTTGAAAGCTCAGCTACGCAATACGGGGGCTGCTCATCGTGCGTCCAACTTTCACTACCCTCTTTCTTGCCTTGAATGAACTCATTGAGCGCACAGAAACGACACAAGCTGCTTCTGCACCGCTCTCGCTTCAAATGGTAACGTCGAGATATTCGACAGCAAGTGCATCTCAGATGGATGCTTCAACAACCCGCAGCCGCCGGGGACGACGCCCGCACAGGTGACGGCCGCGTACTCGTCCGCCCTTGCCGCGCAATCATCCATGTGCAGCACACGTATGAACGCATCTATGTCATTTTGAGCTGTCAGGTGGACTGATGAGGCTTTTGTAGATACGGGAAGTGCCACCTCGTCGGCAGCAGCTGCAGCAACAACGACTCCGGCGCCAAGGTTCACGTCTGGGGCTCGAAGATTGTGAACTTTAGAGGTACCGGGTCGCGGCTCAGGCCCAACTGAATGTAGAAAGTGCACTGGATCATCCATGTGCATTATACCAACGCCGTTTGCATCAAGCACTGCTGCATGTCGACTGTGTCGTTTCAGTCCTCTAGTCTGTTTTACCCTTTCTGAATTGCCTTGCAGCATGAACTTGGTATTAAGATTCGACTGCTCTAGATCTACAAGTTGGCTTCTGGACGTGCATATGTTGTACAATAAGTAGGCATATGTGCATTTATGTGAATGAATAACTCAGGTAGCGGCGGCATGGCATGCTGCAGTCTCGCGGAGGGGACGGTCTTTTACATACGCATAAAGAGGATGAAGAGAACTAGGCAGCGATTTTCCCATTCTCGAATCACAAGAGGCGATCGTCAAGTGTGAAGGCGTGACGGTCTGTGTGGTGGCATTGCAGAAAGAGGAAGTTCAGGGGCTCGCGTGGGCCAGTTTGATCGAAGACTTGACGCTCATGCATTCCCGCTCCTACTTGAGAATTTTGGAACTAGCTCTCCTCGTTTCTTCACTCTTCTTCTATGCTATTGCTGTGCAGTGCAAGATACCCACCATTTGGCACGAAAATCTTCAATAGCTGGTCTCGTCGAAACCAGTAAGTGGTCGCGCCGACTGCTTGAAGCACGCACTGTCACGTCCCTTTGTTGACATACACTGTTGAATTAAGCACGATCTTCGGTCCCTTCTCCCTTCCAAGCTGCTCCCTTCAGATCGCTTGAATTTTGCGGAATTCAAATCTGTCACCGTCTGCACTCCAGACTCGAAATTTGCACTAACCTATACGTCGGACCGAGTCCCTTTCCCAGACACGACTCGCGGCTTTCTATACATCTATGCACCGGACCATCAGCCGAATAACACCTGGCAGCTTCGGTTTCGTGTCACCGACCACAGCTTTGGCGAAGCCTTCGAATCAGGGACTGACCTACTGGACCCCGCTCAGCAGCCATGGGCCAGAAATTTGAATAAGCTTCGACGATCCGGAAGTACAACAGCTGCCCTAGAAAAGATTCTGCTACGAGATGGCTTGCTTAGCAATAGTCCAGTGAGTCTGAATGCTGGTTCGTGCCGGCTTTTGCTCATAGAATTCAGTCAGACCTCAAACCTTGGTGGCGCATTAGCAAAATGAGAATTGAAAAGCTCGATGCCACTCGACTGCGCTCGTCAGATTTCATAGACATTGGAGCGGTCATGGATCCCACACTTCGGGTGGGAGACTCTCGCGTCCATCTCCATTACGTGAATCAACATCGGTCGGGCTTCCCTAATGTTCGACGTCCATTCCCCCAGTCCACTCGTGGATTCTTCTACTTTCATGCGCCATCAGATCAGCCGGAGATAACGTGGCAGGTTCGGTTTCGCGTCACAGAGACCAGCTCCCCGGCATCATTCAAATCAGGATCCGATTTGCTGTACCCCAATTTGACCCCATGGTGTATTAGATTGAGCACAATAGACTCTCAAAATCCTCTACGAGAGCTCCTGCTGCGCGATGGTCTCATCGCGGAGGCCGTGACGGCTATTGCAACCAATGTAGACACAAAGAATGGGATGCGCGCCTTGCCGATGATCCATTCACTTGGCCAGACGTTCAATGTCGACTTTCAACGTACAACACTGGATGCTATTTTTTGCGCCAATAGCCATCACTTCAAGTATCGTATGCATACTCCTTTCGCCACCCCCAAATCCACTTCCGAAACGTTGAGGAGAAACCCATATGCTGGTATGTTTCAGATATATCCGCCTTGTCTCGTGCTTATTCCTCATTTCAGGGTCAGCACTGTGCTGTTTCGAGGCGCACAAGTCAACTTCGAGCAATGGCATGACGTATGACAACATGGCAATCCGAATCCTCAAGCTGACTGAGCCTGTGACGGTCGTGGAGCCAGAACTTGCGCACAAGGTGCCTTGGTCAGAGGAGGGACAACTTGCGATGATATATAAGAAGGCTGGCTACATGAAGCTTGCCGACCCTCGTCCATGGACGCTGACTTGTAGGGCGGCGGCGAATCCGGTGATTCGAGCCATTCTGCAACGCAGCTCCCTGCTTTATGACATACCAAATAGTTTTTCATGTTGATTCGCTCTGTAATGCATACCGTATACCCATATCGAGCTTAACATTGTTTCCTATATTTTCGCCCTTCCATATTGACTCTTGAGGGCCTGCAAGCACAGCGAAGGTCACAAAATAGTGACACCTATCGACTCGCTCGCGTTCACTTGTGCTGCTGGGTGGACTGAAGGAAAGACACTAAATTGCAATCTTAGCAACACACAATCGCTGAGAAA
This sequence comes from Athelia sp. TMB, assembly GCA_014898675.1. Lineage (NCBI taxonomy): Eukaryota > Fungi > Basidiomycota > Agaricomycetes > Atheliales > Atheliaceae > Athelia > Athelia sp. TMB. The sequence continues at coordinate 62,115 of JACXVL010000123.1, read as the reverse complement.
TCGAAGTCAATTCGAATCAAAAAGGTACAAAATCTATATAGAAAGTAACTGCGCGTCAATGCAACAATGTGCATGTCCAGGATGCGAATGTATGTGCAGTATGTACAAGGCGTCATGTCTGTCACGACAGGTGATCACGGTATAAGTGCGGGTCGACAGCGGTACAACAAATTATTAATACGCATAAAGTACCCCGGTCGCAAAAAAAGGGAGAGCCAAAACCTATGATCCAAGCACCTGTGATTCGAAGAACGGCAGGATGTTCGCAGTCGTCGCGTTGAAGCTCGTAACGCCCCCATCCAGGCCCTTCGTGCTCGGCCACGAGTGCCCGAGGTCGAGCACCGAGAACCCGTGCACCGCGGCGGCGGTCTTTTCCTTCGCCGCTGACGCCTTGGCCGCGCTGGAGGTGGAGCCGGCGGCGGAGCACGCGTTGGGGAGCATCGTGGTGAGCGTGGTGTCCTTGTGCGGGAAGGAGACGCTCTTGGCGAGCTTGGTCTTGGGGGCGACGATGCGCCCGTCAGGGCCCATGGAGGCCTTGGTACTCACGGTGATGTTGGAGGTGGTGCCATTGGTGCAGAAGGCGGCGTTGCGGCTCGCCCATAGTTGGCGCCATGAGTCAATGTCGGGGGTGGCATCTGTTGCACAATACTGCATCAGAATAGAGTCGTGGTAAGATAAAACTGAGATACTTACAGGCAGAGTCACCCTTCGCGTCACCAGCCTGGCCCTTGAAGGGGATGATGGTATCGTTCAGCCCGTGGAAGTTCATAATGGGAACAGCGCGTCCAGGTGCGCAGCTGGAAGATGTGGCAAGAGTATTCGGGTAAAGCGCCGCCGAGACTGGTGCGAAAGCTGCGAACATGGATGCGGTGGATGCCGTGCATGCGAGGAGGTTGGTGAAGCCACCGCCCTGGTGGTGACATCAGCATGGGCGCACACCAAGAAGTAGAAAAAGACCTACATTGGACTTGCCAGAGGCGTACATACGCTTATCGTCGACACAAAGATTCGCCTGCAACGCATTGACCATATCGTGTACGAATGTGATATCGTCCACTCCAGGCGCCGCGTATGGTGCCCCCTCCCACGCCCTGATGCTCTCATCTCCTGTCTTCCCTGGCCCAAACGCGCCATTAGGGTAGACGGCAATCAAACCCGTCCCGTTGATGGTGAGGCCCTTCGCCGAAAAGCCGGTGATCTCCTCCTGCTTGACATCGTTTGCCTTGAACCCGTGGAAGGAGAGCACGAGCGGGTGGGCGCGTGAGGCATCGTACGTGGCGGGGACGTGCACGAGGAACGAGCGCTCGCCCATAGTGACGTTAACGTGCCCGGTCTCGTCAGGTGTCCAGGAGCTGTTGCTGCCACAGCCGGAGGCACCAGGAGATGTGCTGTTGGTGTCGACAATGGCAGTAGCATATGTGGTCTTCGCGTTGCTGTGCGGCAGGGCGCGATGGTGGTTCGCGCCTGCGCGGGTGTACCATGATCGCTTGGACGAATGCCTTGCAGAAGCGAGGGCTGCGAGGGCCAGAACCACAACTGATTGGAAACGCATTGCTGGAACCTGAGCAAAATGAGTGTCGTCTAGCGAGAGGTATGGAGGAGTCGTCTAGCAGGGATCAAGGGGGTCGTGAAAATCGAACCAGCGAGGACAGAACGAGAAGAGAAGAGGGAGATTGAGTGTGCTAAACATAAATGAAGAAGACAAGCTAGCGCTGATCGAGAGTCGTGCGTCCACTTGGCGTCCACGCGTAAAACAAGCTATCGTCAGCTGTCGTCCTGTCAACGCTGTCAACACTGTCAACGATTCTCTCTATCTGTGCACATTGTTCGAGATTCGTATAAATATAGCTTACATGCGGTCTAAGTTAAACTGATTTAATCCCATCGCTCACTCAATTTTCATTCCATCCCAACGCGGCTGAAAATAGACAGTGATATTCGCTACTGGCAGATGTAAGTATCGCCACATGAATAGGCCATTACGAGTCGGATTAACTTCCAGGATCGAGATCCATCACAGGCGTCTGGTGAGCACGAAAATAACGCTGTGTAGACTGCGCGTGGCCTGGTGTTTGTGCAACTTGAATTCTTGCTTTTGTTTCCCATCGGCGCTTCTTTTCTCGGGAAGGCGACACCCGATATGTCCTTGCGCTGAGGGCTTGTTCTCGATTATCTGCAATTGAGTGGTGCGCATCAGGGGGGCTTGTGGTATGTATTGTATTTGGGCTTGAAAGATGGCACGGTGGCCGGGTTTGAACTCGGTGAGATCAGAAACGAACCACCAAGCTAATTATATAGAGCATCATGATCCTTATCTCCACGTCCACAGGCTTCTAGCAAACGCTGCACCAAATATCTTCTTCGTATCAATGGTAACCCTAGCAGGAATTTTGATACATTTGAGCACGGCACGGGTAGAGACGTACCGCTCACCCTCAAATCCAGTCAAGCAGTATATCCGCAAGCACGCAAGGTGTGTCGATGTGCTGAGCGAGCCTAGCATAGTGACAAACTGGTCGCTGGCGCCATTCGCGCACCACATATTCGCGGCCTTCTGAGCGGGAGCGTATGTATACCTATACCATGCATTCATTCCATTAGGGGCTGGTCTACCGGAGTGGTTGTGTTTTCGTCGGTATGCGACCCCATTGTCGTGTGGCTGGAAATTGCAGAAAAGGCAAGATCATACAGCAGCCAGAAACCAAGACTCTGACAAGGAAAGCACAAAGTCACGGGCGAGATAGACACGACGTTATATGCGAAGAGAACGCACCAGAGTCGTTTCAAGATTAGCAAGCAGGAAGTTCGAAAGGTCTGTGGAGCTGCATTGCGTCAGGGATTTTTGTATCTGAGACTGCGCAAGGGACGTGGTAATCTCATTCTGGCGAGGTTGTGCGGCAGGAAGGCCAGATAAGATGTTGACATCATGGGCGACCAGTTATACTACCAGTAGTGCCGCTTTGGTTGGTAGAATATAGATACGAAGGATTGCATGTGGTGTTGGTCGAATCTTCAGGCTTCAGGCTCTGCATACACGACGAATGTGCTCGCCCATAGAAAATGCTGATCACGGTTGCGGTCGCAGAGCCGTTGGGATACATGGAGCGACAGAGTATCTACGGCGCTGACGTCTGCGATGCCTGAGGGTATCGAGCGCCCCTGAGTACAGTTCCCGGAGCAGATAATTCGAATCCAGTGTGTGCTTTGCGGACAAGGTCGTGGTTTAGGTTAAGCACAGCAGTCACCGGGGCAGCACTTGCGAGGAACTGGACAGTCAAAAGGTGCAGCATCGTAAAAGAAAGGGCGTTCCCGCATTGTGACATCAATCTCGCCACAGTATAGCGATGCTTTTAATTTATTCAAGAACAGAACCGGGGTCTCGAAAGGAAGGAACGAGTCAGCAGGATTAAACGTTGAACTGTGGAACACCAATATGAGATGGATAACATAGAGGATTCGCGTAAGATGATTTGGCACTCGCATTCGTCCAACAAGCACGCCTTAAGCTGAAAGAAGAAGAACTTGGGTCTTAATAATCGACGAGATGCTAGGAGATGCAAGGAGATGGTCTTCTGATTTGTCGTGGTGAAAGCTGGTGAAAGAGGAAAGAGATGAGGTACAGGTGCCGAGCATCCGGACCGGCATCGATCCCAGATCAAGTCCTTAGTAAACAAATCACAACAAACTTCGGCACGCTCTGACGTGCTTGACGTCTGCCTGTTTCACTTTTTACGGAGCATCGGTACTTGTACCAGTGTGTCTCCCTCTTCTTCAACGCTTCCTCCTCCACATGTTCACTAAAATCTCACTTGACTGGGCCAAGCTTTGAATTTTCGTCCTGAACGTCTCCATCCAAGGTTTTCACGACTCTCTGAGGGACCTCTTACCCTACTGCGTGTCATTGCGCCATCCAATGCCGTCTGTTTCACTCAACCTGTCAGCAGAGGCTTTTAAATTCTGTCAATTCTCTGCGAGACTTTCGGCCGGCTCTCTGTTTATAAAACGATGACTATACGCTTTGAATAAGATCTGTCGCAATTTAACAGCTGGGCTTCTATCATCAAGTTTCGTCTCCAGCCTGTCACGCAACGTCTGGCGACACGTCAAAATAGGTAAAAAATGAGTTGAACCTCATTGAAAGTTCTGATGATTTATCGATTACGACGATATTATCGTACTAAATGACGCACAGGCCCTCTCAGCCCGCATCTCGTCTTCTCTCATCCGGTCACGGTGTCATTGGAATGGTCCAGTGGTCTCATATCGCGAAACAAATCAATTTAGATTCCTTCCACGCACGCAGCGCTCGGCAGAAAGATAAGAATTTTACATACTAGTTTCACAATAATACAAGCTCCACGGCCGACACAAAAGGCTTCACGACTGTATGTTCGCTCCAGCAAAATGCACTACTACTTCTTCATCTGCCTCTTCATCGGTGCCGTCCTAGGGGCCGCTGTTCCCATTCCAGACAACGATCCCTTCTACAAACCCCCTGCCGGCTTCGAATCAGCCGCACCCGGCACCGTCTTCAGCAACCGCCCCGTGTCCTCCGGCCTCTCCGGCGTCACCGCCGTGCAGGTGCTATACCGCACCACGCTCATCAACGGCAGCGCGACCGCGACCGTCGCGACCATCCTCACGGGCCCCCAGTCCACCGGCACCAAGCTCGTGGCGTACGCCGGCCCCGAGGACTCGGTGAACACGACGTGCGCGGACTCGTACCTGTACTACACCGGCACGACGAGCAGCAGCAGCACGCTCGGCCCAGACACGGCCGCCATACTGGCCACGGGCGCGACGGTTGTGGTCCCCGACTACGAGGGGCCCAACTCGGCGTTCTCGGTGGGGCGCCAGGAGGGCATGGGGCTGCTTGACGCGCTCCGCGCGGCGCTGAACTATGCCCCTGCGGGTCTGAGCAAGACGGCCGCGCTGGGAGGTTATGGATACAGCGGGGGCGCCATCGCAACGGGTATGTCCTTTAACTGACCCATGGGCTGCTCCGACTCCGGCTGACTTCATGTTGGTAGGTTGGGCTGCATCGCTGCAGCCGACCTATGCACCGGAGCTGAACGTCAAGGGCTGGGCATTTGGCGGCACCCCAGCCAATGTAACCTCTACGCTGCAAAATGTTGAAGGTACGCCTGCTCGAGCATGAGCTATTATACGAAGCTAGATATTTCACAGGAACAATCTTCGCTGGATATGCCATTTCTGGCCTTGCTGGACAGATGGCAGGGTATACCGCCGCCCAGGAGCGGTTCACTCAGATTTCGACCGCCGCCGGCGCCGCTGCTATTGCCAAAGCGAGAACGCAATGCAGTGGATCCGATCTCACGAGCTTCCTGCTCGCCAACTTCGAAACGACAAAATAGTAAGCATTATTTCATGGTAAGTTTTTCGCTGATTCTTAAATGGCTCTACCAGCCAGACGTTAGGGAATCGTCTTCTTTACGACCCCGCAGTTGTCTCCGTGCTTCTCAATGGCACGATGGGGCTCAACAAAGCCGAGACGCCCACAGCCCCAGTAAGCGCGCACACCACCGGTTCAACCATACACTCATGCCTCTGCAGATATACATGTTCCACGGAAAATACGACGAAGTCATCCCATACGCGTCGGCCCAGGCTGCCGCCAACGCGTGGTGCGCTAACGGTGCTAGCGTCGAGTTCGTCACGGAGACGGGCGGCACAGGCCACCTGGGCACGGCGCTGGCGCTGGGAGGCACCGCGATCGCCTGGCTGGACCTGCGCCTCGGCGGTACGCCGCCCGCCGCAGGCTGCGCGCATGTATCGGTCTTCAAGCTGGGGATACCGCTGAAGCGGGCGGGGAGTGCGACGGCCATTGAGATATTTGGCATCGGCGACGTGAATATCGTCGCGGATATGGAGCGGTTGCATGCCGCGGGAAAGCCAGTGCCGGGCTTGTTCTCGTATGCGAAGTGGGTGTTGTAAGGTGTAAATCGGATATATAAAAGCTATACGTGGGCACATAACAAGCAGGTCTATATTCTGTAGCACTTGTGATGCATGTGATGAGAGGAACAAGTTCGAAGTCATCCTGCAGGTTCGTAAGTTATCCAAGTTTGCTACAGGCCATGAAGGAAGGTAGACTATTGTTTGCGTGGCACTACTCTGCAAAGTAATAACATGGTACTCGAGAACGCTGTAAGACAAGAGAGGTAACGATGAATGACTAACTGTAGGGCCTGCTGCAACAGCATGCTATATACGGTGATCGCACTGGAATGGGAGGAAAAGGCAACATACAGCTCGTGTAACCATTGCTCCCTAACGTCCACAAACATGGCTGTAGCAGAAAAACACGTTTCATGACATGGGCGTGCGATCTATTTGAAGTGAAGTGTTAAGAACCGGAATCTGCTCGGGAAGGAAGAGAGCCAAGATGGCCGGGAAGTATCTAGGTAAAAATCACATCATGAGCTTGCATTTCTTCATGTTTGGATGAAAATGGCTAGGCGAACATACTTTACGGGAAGCGGTGCCAGATGATTCCACCAGTAACGAACGACCTCAGCTGCAGTGCCCTTCAGACTTGAACCGGGATGCAAAGGGCTCAGGGCAGACATTGGCATTTCGTGCTCTGCCGATAGTTTGCTATCTTATGCGATGGTCAAGGTACATGGATAGTTTCCGGCAAGGCAGCCTCAAAGACTTCGATCTGAATACTAAGCGCCTGTCTTGTCATATGCTGGGTAGGGTAGCGTTGACTCGATGATGCGGTGCCAATGGCAAAGATGCGCAAGTAGAGATAGCATGAAGGCGTGCCGGTGTGCAGACGTTTCCTTTTGCGTAGGTGACTTGAAGCTGGGCCAAAGCAAAAGGAGGCAGAAAGATGATCCCGTGTCCTTCTGTTAATGTATCTGCGCTGCCCGCCGCATATTTCTCCGTCCCTCTTTTTTTCCATTTCCTCCCCTCCTTCTCCTGATCACGATCGGTCCCTACTACGTATGCTCAAGATCGTCCCCCGACATAACGAACTCCCGAATATACCACGAAGACTCCTCCCTGGAACGCGAATAAGGGTCCGCAGCATCGCATACATTCCCCATTTTCGCCGCCCTTCCGCCGCCCTCCGTGCTCACATTCATCCGACCAACGCTGCATCTGTATGCTATTCGAGCGCGTATAGAGGAGTGACCTGCCGTGGCGCATGGAAAAGCCCTGTCCGAGAGGAGCCAGACATTATGGACGACGTGGCGTGCGGGTCTCTGCCCATTTTCTCCGTGGAGCACTGGCGTCGTATCCGGGGAATTTCTGTTTTCGCTTGAAGGAATGTTGGAAGAGTAGACCGAGGTTGCTATAGGCCATTTTAGTGACTCTAAGCCGGTATCGACATCGACATAGGGAACAGCGTGCAGGGGTCTTGAGCCGGGGTTACGCTACATCTCGTTGTCCGCAGCGAAGGCCAGGCAGAGAGCTCAACACTGAACTGCACCATTCTGGAGTAGCTCAGCATGCGTCGAAGGAAAGTTGGCGCCGATGGCGAAGGTTGTACGTGATATGGGGAGCCTCATAGACGGCGACATCGCGGCGAGGCTGGGATGCTGTCGTTCCAAGAGATGAAAGGAGCAACGGTGGTGATGGAAATCGGTTCCCAGGAAAGGCGTTTGCTGTTCGCGCCGGCGAGGTTATCGGGGATTTCAAGTACGAGTCACGAGTGCGTGTGACTCGCGCGCAAGGCCCATGTCCAGTCATAGAGGCAAATTAACCTCGCCGCCTCTCTTTGTGACTAGAAGGAAGTAGCGTTAGTCTCGTTGACGAGAAAACAAGGAAGTGAGCACTACCTGCTCAGCTAGATAACGGTCTCGGCCAGAGAACGAGCTCAGTCTCCCTCTTCTCAATTCCAAATCTCTGCGCCCTTCCTTCTTCCTGTCTGGCTTCTCTTGATAGAGGAATCATGACACCACAAGCCGTCGGAGGTGAAAGGGGTAGCGAGTGCGGCTCCAGCGCAAACTAGATCCATCCTGCCCAGCCCACACTCCACAGCTCCCATTCGCAACTTCACATCGGACCCAGACCGTAGGCCTACTCATGTGTTCGCCGGGATGGCACTGGGACGCCGGCGCAACATGCCGCGCTTGATTATATGAATAATCTTACTCCTGCCTGCCTGACTTCCATTTGTGCTGAGAAGGTAAACGCCAGCTGCGGTGATGGGCGTTGGGAAGGAGGAAGCGCCTTTCCAAGCATTGGGATCGAGGAGCTGGGCACAAGCGTGAGTGACGTTCAAGAGCGAGAATCCATGTCACAGTGCCAGGAAGTTAGACAGGGGCAGGCGGGGGCAGGCGGCAGTGCCAGGAGGAATTCGGGAAAAATCCGTGACTGAACGGGGGAGCTATCAATAATCATGCACTGCCATCTGGCTGACATAGGCGCCGCCTCGACCCTTTGTTCAAATTCGTGCGACCTGCTCTGGCCTGCTCTGTCAGGGTCTTTCACTAAATTTCTGGGTCCGTCCTTGCCCTGTGTGCTCGGGCTCGACTGTAGTTGCCGTGATGGTCCAAATTGAGCCGTGTCAAATCCATCTGAGCTCTATACTCAGTGGGCATGCCGCACGACTTGTTCTTACATCTGCACTACGATCATCACACCCCGCACGATAAGTGATATCGACGACTTCAACGCAGCTAATCGCTTTCAAATGGCCAATAACTCCTCCGATCCTCGAACCAGATATGCCGATTATACGCACATGAGTGTCCAAGACCATCTCGTCAGCGGATCTTCTTTGATCGTGTCGCTCTTCAAGGAGGTATCGGATCTGATACCCAACGCTGGACCTCTGTCACAAGTCTTAGGTGTAACAAGTCAGCTATTTGAGATTGTTGACCAGATCAAGACGAACAAGGAGGGCTGCGAGCACCTCGTCGAGCGCATCTTGGGTTTTCTAAAAGACATCGCGGAGGAGCGTAACCGATTGAATGTGCCGATTCCTGCTAGCTCTTCAACCGGAAAGAGGCTCTATACTCTGATATCGTAAGCGGCGACGTATTCAAATGGCTATCTGGCGTTGTGCTCATCAACCGAGTCTCTATAGCAAGATTGAAATGATCGCGAAGGACGCGGAGACTTGGAAGACAGCTTCGCGCTGGGATGCTTTTTGGTATCGAGACACTGTTGAGGCGGCTATTGCGAAGCACGAAAGGAATCTTGAAGCTTCTTTTAGCTCGTTTATGGTGAGTAAGCTTCGGTGTCCTTCCCTTGACGGTATTCATGCATGGCTGCAGGTCGGTGCCCTTATTCAGCTTGGAGTGCAAGCCGACGCCTCAAACACAGATAAGGCTCCAGTCTCTGGTGCGAAATATTCCTCCCAGACTTCGCTGCTGTTTGTTCACATCTTCACAGGCTTCGTCCCGGGACATCTTTTTCACGGCCTTGTGGTGTCGGAAGCTGCCTACGACCGCGGAGGAGCTAGGGCCAGGTGTCTCGAGGGCACGCGTGATCGGGTCATCGCAGAGTTCTTTCGTTGGGTCGACGACGATGACAAACCCCTATGTTGGCTCAGCGGACCTGCGGGATACGGGAAATCGGCTATAACTCAGTCCATCGCGGAGCTTTGTGTCGAGAAGAACATGCTTGCAGCCAGCTTCTTTTTCTTGCGTGGCGCTGGGGCTCGTAGCAACTTCCGCCATTTTATTACGACTTTGGCATATCATCTTACATTGGCTCTTCCCGAAATTAAGGAGGCGATCGAAAGCGCGCTGCGCAATGACCCGAGGATTCCTTCACTCTCGACACAGCAGCAGCTCCGAAAACTCATCATTGACCCTTTGCTCGCACATGCTAAAGAGCCCTCGACTCGCATCGTCTTCATCGTCGATGCCTTGGATGAGTGTAACGATCGGGAGGATATGTCCGAATTCATCTTGATCCTTGCAAAGGTTCTCTCGGAGCAGCCGCTTCCGGTGAAATGGTTTCTTACCAGTCGCGGCGAGGAGCATATTCACCGAGCCTTCTCGAACAAAACCGTCGCACCTTCGGTCAATCCTGTACAATTAGAGAACTTTAATGCTCAAGAGGACATCGAGAAGTTCCTCCGTACCCGCTTCGATCAGATCATGGAAGAGCGGCCCCGTTTGTTCCGTGATATTACTACTCCTTGGCCTTCTTTCAGTGACTTTCAGGCTCTCGCAGACAAGTCAAACGGCCTGTTTATTTTCGCTGCGACACTGGTGAATTTCGTCACAGATGACAAGGCCCCCCCGGATCAAAAGCTGATCAGCGTGCTGAATATGCATGCCGGTCTCGATCCCTTATACGATCAGGTCCTCAACGACGTTCCCGACATCGCGTGCTTTGGTCGCGTGCTTTCCGCCCTTATGCTTGTCTATGAGCAGCCCTCAGTCGCAATGCTCGCCGAACTACTCCAGCTTAGCAACCAGGATGTGCTGCATGCTCTCATGGCTATTCAATCCATCATCAATATCCCTTCCGACGACAACACACCCATCCAGCTCAACCACACATCACTCCGAGACTTCCTCACTGATAAACGCCGCTCCAATCATCACTTTATTTGCCCTCCAGCGGGCCATATGACCCTCGCAACAAGATGCGTCAATTTGTTGCAGCAAAACCTGACACAGGATTTCTTTCCGGAGCACGAAGTGGAGTTATATGCTGCAGAATATTGGCCTCGCCATCTAGTGGATTATAACAATGCCACAATGACTCCACCGGAGCTTATTAGCGGTCTGAAGGCGTTCTCATCCCAGCAGTCAATTGAACGGTGGGTCAATATTTTAATCTTTTGGAATAACGGCGAGTATACAATAATTCGGCTCACCGGCCTGATAAAAAATTGCAAGGTGCGTCTGTCGCTTGCAGGATCTGCTCGAGAAGTGACTGACCAGCGAACGCCACAACCAGACGGGCCTCTCACGGGTGCTCGCCCAGATCAATGCAAAACTTCAGGTATGTTTGTTGAGTGTGTCCCTCACGCGCTTCACTCATTTGAACATGTCTAGAAAGTCAGCTATGAGTTCTCCCCTGCGATGTGAAACTGTCATCAACGTGCTGTGGGTAGGATGTAGGTCGCGTGTATAACATGCTAAGGCTGAGAAATGACGTTCGTGTGCAATAATAGATGGTAAGATTAGCTGATGATACGCGAAGGGATTGCTGAAATTTTTTACGCTCGCAGAAGGTATGCACGAGTGCACAAAGGAGGAACTTGATAAGATAACATGTGGATTCAGGACTTGGCACGATATCTTGGAGTATATCTTTCTTTTTCTGAAATTGATAGGCACATGCTAATGCTTCATCGTTGCACGTTTGTAGGTGGTGAGGGGCTTTCTATTTCATGCTTGAGGGCCCGCGCTGACGCCACCCTCGCCGTGCGTCTGCAGTGGGTGAGTGACTTTCTGCTTCGAACTTGAAGACCTGCACTCACGCCCCTATCGCTGTGCGTCTGCAGGAAGTGCGTGACCTTCTCCTTTGAATTTGAAGCCCCGCGCTCACGCCCCCATCGCCGTGCGTCTGCAGTGGGTGAGTGACTTTCTGCTTCGAACTTGAAGACCCGCGCTCACGCCGCCATCGCCGTGCGTCTGCAGTCGGTGCGTGACTTTCTCCTTTGAATTGGAAGACCCGCGCTCACGCCCCCATCGCCGTGCGTCTGCAGTTCGTGCGTGACTTTATGCTTCGAACTTGAAGACCCGCACTCACGCCCCCATTGCCGTGCGTCTGCAGATTGTGCGTGACTTTCTCCTTTGAATTTGAAGACCCACGCTCACGTCTCCATCGCCGTGCGTCTGCAGTCGGTGCGTGACTTTCTCCTTTGAATTGTAGGGCCCGCGCTCACGCCTCCATCGCCGTGCGTTTGCAGGATGTGCGTGACTTTCTCGGAGTTTGAAGACCCGCGCTCACGCCGCCATTGCCGTGCGTCTGCAGGTTGTGCGTGACTTTCTCCTTCGAATTTGAAGACTCGCGCTCACGCTCCCATCGCCGTGCGTCTATAGGAGGTGCGTCCAGTTGACGCCAAGTCCTGTATCCTCCCTCTTGACGCTATCATTACGACCTCTTTAGAAAGTTCGTCATCTTTCCAACTCTGAGGATCGTCCGCTGCTCAACAATCTGCTGTTACTTGCAGAAGGTCTGAAATTTCCCCTGTATTCAGTAGCCATTTCACCCACACGAAATTACCTCACTGCCAAATTTCCATTGCAACTCCTCAGATTGTTCGTACTTTTTCCTGACCGTCATTTCCATCTCATGGACTCTGCATTGCTAGATTGTGCGTTTACCTTGCTTTGTTTGCATGGTTTGTTTGTAACTCTGATGGGCGGGTTCAATCTATATTTTTGTAAGGAAGTGAGTTCTCGCTGCCATTCATATGCACTGATGTTAAATGTTGGAGTTACCGTTCCAGTGGGTACGCTATCGAACCTCCTGACATAGATTGGCCGCTATGCTCATCCGTTGATACACGTTCATTAACCTCCAGCGGGTGCGTGAAACTTTCCACCCCCACTTCACATACTGCTGAAACAATATATACGCAGGTGGCCCGACGTAACGAAACACGGCGGCACAAATTAGCAAGACAACTCCACCTGACCTCCTCTACATAAGCTGTCGGGAAGTGAGGTGATTGCCACGCTTGCATAAGTGAGGTAAACTGATTTTTTCATCAGCGGCGAAGAAGGATGAGAAAAGGGGCGAGGGCCGAGTATCCAATCAGAGCAGATGTAGAGGAGAGATTATGCATGTGCAAGCTTGTTGAGCAGGTGTAAAGATAAGGAGAAATCGGGAGCACGCATGCAATTGTGATGAGCGCTAGTCAAATGCACTCAAGGACTGTACTTTTTCAAAAAGCGCTTCTGCTTATCTGCTCCAAGGACCGAGCTTTGCGGGGCTTTATGCTCACTGAATCTATTTGGTTATAATGCAAGAAAAAGACAGACGTGTCGTAAGAATGAAACGTATCTTCTCGCACGTTCGGCCGATTTGCCAAATATCATCAGACAGCCTGGATGGCGATGAAGTCCAACGAGGCCGATCACCCCTTGTGACAATTACCAAACAAAATTGCCGAATGCCAGTCCGTTATATGCCAGAGTTCAGCTGAACGACGAGGGACAAGGATACGGTAGTATATGCTTGGGAGTTCAACATCGAGAGTCCACATGTCCAAGAAATGTCCACAAAAGAAACGAAGCGAAGGAGATCAAAGGAATTGCGCAGGGGTGATGCGGCCACGCGTGATGAGCCTGTCCTGGGAATAGTCGCGCGAGACGGGCGACAAGATGATCGAGGCGAATGGTGCGCAGCTCGAGCTCTTCGTCATGGGGTGGGTGGCGGGGTGGAGAGGCCCTGGTGCACAGATCGTTCAGCATGTATTCAATACGAACCAAAGACGAGTTTGCTTACTCAGATCAACACTCAGGTATCCGAGGAAGGAAACATAACCACAGACGCATATCATATAGTACCCTTGTAGAGCGCGATAGTGGGATCAGATTTCCACTCCTGGTCAGTGCCGGATGCAAGCGCTGGACGCTATTCGTGCATACTGAAGATAAGTTGTCAGCGTATATTTATGATATATGGAGGGAAGGGAGGGTTGTATGAATAAGACGGGGTGGTAAGATCGGAGAGCGCTAAGCGCACGCACATACCTCGAAGGACCCAAGTCCCCTTGAACGACGGGTAGGTGTACGCCGACTCGTTCGAGGCGATCACGGCAATCGTCACCAAGGCGCTTTCAGGAGCATAAATTGAGTATGCAATTAATGGATGTGTCGTTGTAGCTAAAAGTGTGCCTAGGCCTGTGGCTTACAGAAGTGTTCTTCCATCGAGCAGGCGGCCTTTCGCAAGCCTCGCGTATCGCAAGAGGTGTTCGGAAAGTCGAGCGTTGTGGAATGGTTCTGTGAGTTGAAGCGGCTCGAGACTTCCCAATGGGGGAGCCGGGGTGGCTAGAGGCTGCTGGGGACCGGCGGCGCGCGTAGCGCGCTGAGCGAATGCACCGACGTGGTGGTCTGTGTTGTGTGTGCTACGACATGATCATGCTACTGCTACGTGAGAACCCCCGACTTCCGCTCCGACTGGCCTGCCCCTGGCGGGGCCTCCGGCCCCCGCCACACCGAGAAGCTGGGAGTTGGTCAGCGGGAACGGGGCGGTTCGGCCGATGGCAGTCGAGACCAGGACGTCATCAACTACGAGTTGGCTGTGGACGCGGGGCCAAGCAAATCTCATTTTGTGAATGTTGCCAGAATTGGGTGCACGTGCTGGAGAAACAACCATGCTACCGAATCGAACGAGCGAATTCATGTTTCCAAGCTCATCTAGATCAGCAGGGAATGAGAAAGGTCTGGAAAATCGGGAATGGGAGAGCTACATGCGATTTGTTTGAGCGCATACATGTACGTGTATAGTACTGTCCGACGGCACGCATATTTCGAGTAGTCACAGTCACAATCGACTTGTGAAGGACCCTTCCCTCCCCCGTTCTCCCCAGACCGGAGACTCGCGCCGCAGTAGTTCATGTGCCAACTCTGTATCACCTCCAGCGCTTCCTTTCCTTCCCCTCCCATTCCGCTGCCAGTGCCTCGTCGAAACACTTGTCTCTTCACGCGCGGTTACATCACGTGATCGACACGCCACGTCGTGATTGTAGTGTAAATTATGCACGCAAAGTGAACTAGAGATCCAGGATCAGGGCTAGCCAAGAACCCAGACGTGCCCAGGAAAGGGGAGGGAGTGTGAAAGGGGATTGAGTGTCGAAGGCGGCGAGTCACGCTAAGGGCTGCGCGTCATTAGCTTGTGCGTCTTTAAGTTTAAACAAGGCAGACATACTTTGTAGGGAGTGGTGGTAGTGATCCCGCAAAGACGAGCGGGTGGGCCTGCAGCCTTGAGACGTGGTGCGGAGCACATCAGGATGCAGAGACTTCAGCGCGGATATCGTCCCTTCGGGGCTCTTCGATAGTCTCCGATGGCCCTAGTATACGCGGCGTGGTGCCCAGCAACCACAGCCTCAGAGACTTCGATCTAAACGACTTTGGGGTCACGGGGACGATGGTAAGCACGAGCAGTGCGGGCTGGCGTCCATCCCGCCGTCATCTAGGTAGCCACTGCAGTGATTCGAAGATGCGGTGTCACTGGTCAAGATGCGCGAGGGGAGGTAGCGCGAAGTCGTGCCAGTGCGCTCGGGTTTCCTCTTGCACAACTGCTTCAAGCTGGGTCTCGCTTGGTGTGCGGAGCGATATGGCGCCGAAGCAGAAGCAGGCAGGTAGAGGCGATCCTGCGCACTTCTGTTGATGTGTATACGCGAGTGGGTGGATGGGCGGGCGCATATGCTCAGTAGTTTGATCTTTGTCGGCCTATCGGCTGCGCCCATAGCCCGCACGCCTCATGCAGAGACGCGCTTTTCTGCTCCACTTCTTTCCGTTCCCTCTCTTGCTTGTCTCCACCACCTTGCCGACGAGGCGCCCCCACTCCCTAGTGCGTGCCCAAGAACGCCCGATATCCCCAACACGACGAACTCGCGATGGGCAATGCGAAATATCCTCTCTCAAACGAGGGTAGGGCGGCCGCATCACCGTATAGGACCCTCGCCTGCATCCTCTTGTTGCCGTCACCCGAGCGCTCCTTCGCCTGGTGTACGCTGCGTCTGCATGATTTGCGGGCGCTTATTAAGGGGGAACCCTTGGAGCGCAAGAAGGATCCCTCGTCAAGCGGGAGCGGATGGCATGGGGAATGCAGAGTGCTTCACTCTGCCTATCGTCTCTGAAGAGCGCGCCCGCGCTCGGGTGAAGGCCACTTTCGCCTGAGAATGGTGCCGGGAGGAGCACACAGGTCGTTGAATGTGCACTCGGGGAGTCCAGATGTGCTGCATGGAGTGGGGGTGAAATCGTCGCCATTGACATCGATAACTGGGTGCGCAAGTCTTCAGCCAGCGAGCGATGTGTTGCTTCTCGCGATCCACAGCGAAGGCAAGGTGGAAGAGCGCGGTGCTGAAGCGCCTTTCAAAAATGATTCGAAATGCATTTGAAGAGAGTTAGCATCGATGGCGGGGGCTCCGAGTTAGTGGGACCTGCCCGTATGTGCATGGCATTCCGGGATTCGTGGGGGAGGGAAGAGGTATGTGACCTTCATTGGGTTCTTATACTGAAACACGGGAGCGAGAGCGCCTTTGGATGGTGTAGTTGGTTCGTCGTCCGTGAAACCCTCGTTGACCAGAGTCGGCATCGAGACTTGAGGGACTGGCCTGGATGACGAGGGCCGGGTGTGTCTCTTCAGATAGGTCGAAACATCGTCGTCGCTCGACGTTGGAGGTGGGGTATCACATCGAGGGTGGCTCGCGTTGCAGGGTGGATACGAACGGTCCTGTGAGGGCTGAATGCACGCGAGTGGCCTACGATCTGTGTGGACACGATATTCACGTTGATGCATGAAGTTTCGAAGGCACGGCAAGAACGTACCAGTGCGCACCAATGCTTAGCTGGCTCCGTGGGTGTTATCGATGGGAGGGTGTGCTTAGGTTGATGCGCGTTGATGCGCGAGCGATGTGTGTCTGGGAGCCGACTGCGAAGGCGCAATTTGGGGCGGGATCTGGGCGAGATACCAAATTGGGCAAGTTCGGCATTTGTATATGCCAGATCTTTTTTCGTCTTGACTCTCGTGACGGTGACCGCGACCGTCAGCGTCGCAGCCGCGTCGCTTGCAGCTTGCTTGATTCAAATTCAAAGTCAGTTGATAGCTCTGAGCCAGGCCCAAATAATCCCTACAAGACTTTCATGTAGCTACCCCACGCGCACGGGAAGAATGAGCAAGCTTGCGAAACTTGGGCCTTGGCACCCTATCTATCTCCTACGCTTGTATTCGATTGGCGAATGCTGCCTGCCTGGCCATGTGTCGGTCTCAGCTATCATCCATTTTCTAGAGAGCTGTCTTTCCTTGCATGCTTCAGTCTACTTATCGACACGTTGTGATGCATCGAGGTGTCCTCTGATTGTTCAAGGCTGTGATTGACTCCGCGCAATCTCTCGTCAAGCTCAGGGGTCGGGATCGTCACAGTCCTTCAACCCGCTCCAGTGAAAATCAAGCAGGGAAACTTCTAACCGCCATTGTGGCCGACGGACATAAGTTATATACTATGCCCGTCGCGGGCACAGCACAGGTAACCGGACTTTGACAGCTGGCGCACGAACCCGCTCCTGCGCTTAGCCTCGAGGCGTACAGCAAAGGTATATACAGCGGACGCGTTTCAATACCTCTTTCTCTGTGACTACCCACAACAGGGTGACTATTCATCATGAGCGCGCCATTCAAGAGGGCCCGAACGAACAGCTCAGAGTCAGATGGCAGCGGGCTTCCGAGGAAAGTCGCAAAATTGGGGAGCGATAGTGACGACGTCGATCGCGCTGCAGGTCCGTCGCATTTGGTCCAAAACATAAACACGGTGTGTAGAACAAGATATATATTTCGCTCCATCCTGATAGACCGCAGGGACCTACGTTCAATGCTATCGGGACATCGGGTGGCACGGTGATGATGGTGGCCGGAAATGTCATTCAAGGGGACTATCATGAGCACTCAACATCGGGTAAGTATTCTCTGATGTTCTTGCCGCATTTCTCTAACTTGTGCTAGCAGGAAATAATACTCAACCATCGTCCACGTCTCCATACCAGTATTACAGCCAGAGTAAGCCCAGCTGCTATCGGCGTAAACTCGACACTGATGCTTACTTTGACAGAAAGCAAAATTCATGAGTGGATGAAAGCCCCAGATACGTCACCAAGTTATAATGCAGCGAGGAAAAGGCATCAGTCCGGCACGGGTTCCTGGTTTCTGGATGGAGAACAGTTCCGCGATTGGAAGGAGCGGCCCGGATCGACACTATGGCTCTATGGTGGTCGTGCGTGCTAAACCGTCCTAGATTCCTTGGATTTCCTGACATTTCATTGCAGCTGGATGCGGAAAGACAATTCTATGGTATGCGGCATCATTCTCCATGGATAACATCGTTAACCGCACTCTTCTTAGCTCATCCGCTATCGAAAACGTGATCAATCACTGCAAAGCTGAGCCCTCGAACCGACGCTACGCTTACGTCTTCTTCGACGGCACGAAGGCTCAGTCCGAAACCTTGAACTACGACAAGCTCATCCGATCCATTATCACACAACTATCGGATAGGTGTGGTGACAATATGCCTACCGCTTTGGTGGAGCTCTACCACGCATGCGACGACGGAGGTCGCCAACCGCTCGAATCTCAGCTCGAAAGCACTCTGTCGCGCATCTTAGAGACCGACGGTAGTACATATATCGTCGTTGATTCGCTCGATGAGTGTGTCGAGAAGAACGATCTGCTCAGGTGGATACAGTCCATGACTTCGATGACCTCTGGAAAGCTTCACGTTATGCTCACGAGCCGCCCCGAACCCGAAATCAAGCGAGGCCTCTCGTGTCTATCTGGGTGTCAGAAAGTCGACATTATCAAGCAGTCCGTGGCGATTGACATCGATACTTATATTGACGCAGAACTCGCCAAGATGCACAAGTGGAATAAGCCGGGCGAAAAGGTTGCGATAAAAGATGCCCTGGTGGATGGATCAGATGGAATGTATGTCTTTTCGCCGTCTTCACTTTCCGCAGTCTCGCGACGCTCAATTTCTATAGGTTTCGATGGGTGACATTGCAAATAGACGACATGAAGAAGTGCAAGAGCAAGGCAGATCTTCTAAGACAGTTGAAGTCTTTGCCGAAGGGCCTAAATGGAGCATATGCACGAATCTTCGAACGAAGTGAAAGTCCCAAAGCCTTGACGACACTTGTGCACTGGCTAGCGTACGCCGAAAGTCCAATGACAGTGGAGCAGCTTGCGCACGTTGTGCCAGGGAGACCTGGCACGAGGAGGACGCACGTCGGGTCACGTGATCGGACATTTAGATAGAGGCTTGCCGCATGTTCTTAGGGTTTCCTCAGTCAATCCATCATGATCTAGTCGCTCGCTACGCTCGCTCGGGGCCTCCAGCAGCCTTGGGCCACTTGGCCTCTCCCATCGTGGTGACGAGAGTGTGATCCGGCTCACTCGCGACACTTCTCTTCGTGAAGCGTCGCTCTTCCCTCGACGACCATCATCCGATCCCCATCGATATCGACGAGACCCCATATCCAGCCGCGCGAGGCGACGCTCCGGGCTCGACACCAGCTGTCCGCTTCCAGCCATTGAAGCACCATTCCAGAACGAGATATTCCCATCCGACATTCGTTTTAGGGTCATTCGAGTTGCGCGCCGTTTTGCGATTTCCTGCGATTACGCCGGTCGCTACGCCCGTGTCAATACTGCCACGCTTCCACCATGACGACATCGCACACCCCCATAGCATCATCTTACAGCGGAATATACAGAATAGACCTGCCAGGCTCGACTGTGGTAGGAAGTCCCGGAGTTGCGTGGTAGGCTAGAGGGTTAAAGGTTTTTTGGGGTCGCGACGGGGACGTCGCTTTGTCGGAGGGGGGCACATGTGCCAGGGAGACCTGGCACGAGGAGGACGCACGTCGGGTCACGTGATCGGACATTTAGATAGAGGCTTGCCGCATGTTCTTAGGGTTTCCTCAGTCAATCCATCATGATCTAGTCGCTCGCTACGCTCGCTCGGGGCCTCCAGCAGCCTTGGGCCACTTGGCCTCTCCCAACGTTGTGGCAGTGAACTTGGATGATGATGATGGCCCATCATATCATCCTGATGAGGTTTATGAAGACGCGGCTGAGGTGTTCGCTGTCTGCTATGGGCTGGTCACCGAGATCGAAGGTGTGGCCGTATGATACCCAATAGCAAGTCACACGCTGACGATCAAACAGGGACGGT